>JAODTR010000017.1:1879033-1893219 GCA_025399935.1 Amblyopsis rosae
ATAAACACCCCCCCCCCCCCCCCCCCCCCACTGACACTACAGTATACAATAGATAAGACATTGCGGCTAAGGTAAAGGTAAAGGTGCTTTTATTGTCACATACATATTGTTACATTATGTTGTGCAATTCATCCTAGCATGCAATGTGATCAATGTGCCCGATCCCTTGCTTGTAGGCCCCAAAGACCAGATCTACTCATTGCAGTCCTGTACTACTCTATGACTATCCACTCTTTCACCCAGTGGTTTTTTTTTTAGCCTGATGAATAATGAATGAACCACAGGGAGTCTGAGAGAGAGGGAGAGAGAGGGAGTCCTAGAGATTGCGTGTTATTGCGGTACAATGTTTTTTTTTATGGATGTTTTTCATCTCTTAGCTCAGACATGTTCACCCTCTGTGCTGTCGCCAAGTTTGCTTCTGAGCACACACATTTCTTGTTCCTTTAAAGTACTGTGATGATGAGGTTACTTACGTCAATATGTTATTTTCCACTGGAAACTTTAAAGTACACTGTAACATCACTGAAAAGTAATAGGATGTGTTTTTGTGGCCCACCTTATGAAATATATTGCTTCCTTAGCTAATAATTCAAACCCCCTGTTCACTGCATACTAATGGTATACCCAATCTGGTGCTCCACTGATGATGTAAAATATGAGGTCCCTATCCTTCCCATTTTAAAAGACCATAGGATCACATTGTTTATCGTGTTGACAACATTGTTGCTGTGTAAGTGATGGTGAGTGTGCATGTGCTGTGTGGCTAAAAACTTTACAGTTGAGTGCTCCAAATTCAATCAATTATGATCACTGAGATTATAGTCTGGAAACCCTGTTCTCATTAGCATTATCACAGCCACCCTGCTGGCGGACCAATCAGGGTGGGTTAGTGAGATGACGTTGAAGTCTATCGTGTTTCAAAATGGTGGTAGAGCTAGATGAGGCGATCAAAACAGTTGTAGCAACTGTGTTTCAAAATTAACCAGAGGTCTACACCCAGTAGGAGGCAAAGGCATAACATTTCCCAATGGAGCGTGGCCAGACCACATTTACTACGTGAATATTGGGCTTGGTTACACCAGGCTACTGAACCCTGACATGCACTATAGAACTTTACATATTACAGTACATTTTATCTATCGTTTGCAGTAATGTGTCAAACGAGCTTTGTAAATGTCAAATTGTATCCTCAGCAATGTTGGCATTGGAATTATGATTATTTCATACAGGGCTTAAAAATGTAGATTCAAAATTTGTCGGGCATTAGCAATTTACGTTCATTCGAGGCTGTGTTATACTCTACTATCAGGTCACCCCCTACTACTATTCAATAGCATTTGTCTCAGTTTAGGGGCACTATGCTAAATTGTCCTGTTTGTCCCATGTTTACATTTATTGTTGTGTATTTTCCTTTATTGATTTGTTGACTGCATTATGTTGTACAGTAACTGTATTTTGTACAGCACTTTGGTCAGCCCTGTCTAATTTGAAATATTCTTTATAAATAAATCTACCTGACTTGACTTGACTTCATATCTGTATGTGCACATGCCTGGATTTTAACTCTTGCTCAAAGAGAGGAAATCCCATTGATTGACAGGAGCAATAATGACAGAGGCATGGTTCTATAGGGTTGATTACTTTTAATCAATTCAGCTAGCTACAAAATGTCCACCACTTTACACACTGACAGAATACAGAGGGAGTCTTTTATATTACATGCGTTGAGGACATCAATCTCACAGTTGAACCTATTGTGTCATTCAGGGATAGGTATTTATTCATCTTTACGCTAACTACTTGACGTTTTGGCGATTTGGTGTGCATAGCTCTAAAGTACAGAAGCAACAAAAAACCCTTTTTGTAAGTAATGTTTTTTTGTGTTTTTGTTTCAGAGTATAGTTTATCATTGTTATTCATTGTGTCATTTTGTACCAATAACAAACCAGACTGGGGAGAATAAACTTACGGATACAGTCTTATAAAAGTAAGGTCTCTCAGAAATATGCGTCTTTGCTTTACATTGCAAATGTTTATTTATTTATTTCAGCATCCAAAACCTATGATACAGTACACAACCAGCCCCCATCCTCCAGCACATATGTAACATCTTCATCATTGAACTGCATATTCATTTATAAAACAGGACTTTCTTTGGTCGCAATATTTAGAAACCCAAAGTCCTTGTTTTATTACATCATAACATCTCCTTTTTTGATTCCATTATTATACAACAAGATGGTCACAGTCGGTAAATTTATTGAGACAGAAAGAGCGTCGCTATTGCAAACTTGCGGGAGTATGGAACGATCATCTGTGTCCTAATACTGAGCATGCGTTTCGTCAATTGCTACTGCCACGTTATCATTTTTTTATATATATTTTTCAGACATGTTTTTATGTATAAGACTCTAAAATCTATCGTTTGTCATGCAGAGAACTCACAAGTCACATCACGTATGAATGCAATGTCTAAATACAGCTACAGCGAGTCTAGTTGCACATTGCCTAAACAGTAACTTATTATGATTGCAGTATGAGGGTATGGTGAACCAAACACGGCCATTTTTTTTGATAGAACGTGCTCATTGGGGTCCTGTAAGACTGTGCTGTCCCCTTTTGCACACCGTTCACTCAACCTCGCCCTTAACAGTCTTCTCCCGTTGCCATGACAACATCAAAACAAGCAGCCCGACAGTAGCCTAAATGGTATTACAGTGTTTTTACGACAGACGATACTGAGGGTACCGGAAAGGAAAGACAACCAAAAACAACTTGCAGAGCATTCCTATTTTATATACTTGTCATCCAGAGCAGTGTATGTTATATATATATATATATTATATACGATATTTTATAATATATGATATATGTATATATTTTCAATAAAGAGATTAAAAACTTCACAGGTGAGCTAGAGAGCCATCAAGTCAGCACTATATACAACCTTTGGAAAGAATAACATACAGAGTATAAGAAATCATATTTTCTTTACGAGGACAATCTTGAAAAAAGCTCGACAGACGACACGTAACAACATTTACAATGGGGGAGGGGCGGTGATATGTGCATGTGTGCAAACCTAGAAGGTCAATACCATGGTGAAAGCATGTCGGCACCTGGTGGCACTAGGCGCGGGCAGCCATGTGCGTGCAGGAGTCGCGCTGCCCTGCGGTGGGGGGGGGGGGGCGTAGCCACTGCCAAGCATCTTTGTGGCGCGCTGGTTAGCCTCGTCAATCCTGGTCTTGTTGGAATCAGCCTAGGCGGGGAAAAGGCCACAGTTGGTTTACTCTCCTGGAAATACACTTCTGCGTCTGCAGATTTACATTGCTACAACCTTTATACAGTCACCGTCACTTACAGTAGCAGTCTTACAGTTTGATGCGTTGTATACACCAAACATTCTTACAGTTTGATGTATTAATGGTCTCATGGTTATGGTTTTACAGTAATAGTATTACACTTTGTTACAATGCTACATTTTATAAAATAAAATAAAATAAAATCTTTTATTTTAACAGTCTAGAGTGTGTTACATCGTTAAAACATGTTTACAGTACATTGTATACTGCAGTCATACAGTTTATTGCATTGCCGTAAATGTTTGTTACGGTCTTATAATTTCAGTTCAGTTCTTAGACATAATGGTTTGGTTAATGAAACATACTTGACAAATACAATCTAATATTGTAAATGTATTTAACTTAATGTGTGTAGCCAGCAGAATATCGTAGAATTAGGGTGGAGGTTTCATGTTCATGTTAAACAGAATTCCTTCTTTCCTAACAGTATTAAGGAACTTAATAATCTGGACAGAACTCAATAGTTGTCCATCATAATGTAAAGAGTAGTATTATATTTGCTTAAAAATATGTTTTAATTAGTCAGGTATTTGAAACCTGCAATTCGTATCAACAGTCATACTGTATAGTTTATTATATGAAACAACACAAGGCAACACATACTGTACGTATATATGTTTCTGTTCAATATCAAATACAATATATCTGAATAAAAGCTAAACAGACGTGTGTGTGTGTGTGTGTGTACCTTCTCCATGATCCTGTCGATCTGGCGGTTCTGGGTGTCAATCTCGTTGCCCATGTCAAGGGCCATGTGACGAAGGTTGCCGATGATTCCTCCCACCTGCTCTAGGTTCTCATCCATCTCATTTTCCCGGGCGTCGTCTGTTACCCTGCGCACGCACACACACACGCACACACAGACCAGTAACACCAACATGCACACACAGTTTTGTCCCATCTCCGCCTCCCGGTGTCATCTCACGTACCTGCGGATGAAGCCTCCGCTGATGGCCATCTGTTCGCGTTCGTCCACCACGCGGGCGGGCTGGCTGGCCACTACGCCATCTTGGTTGTTCCCCCAGGCCTTGCTGCCACCGCTCTTCATCCTAACCGTCAAACCGACAACGCACAAAGCCGGTTACTCGACAATTTACCGGCGCTAACCGTCGCTGTCTTCACAGCCGCCGCGCTGCCGTTCCGACGTCTAAAATGGCCGACAGGAAGGTGGCTCGTTTCTTGCTTCATGCAGTCCGTAACATAAATATATATGAGATAAACGTGGGGACTACGACTAAGTCAAGCAAAAGCGTAGCAGGCATGGCTTTGATTGTTAGATAGGTATGGTCTGTTTGGTGGTTAATTAATAGTATTAATGTCTACCATGTTATATATCCTAGGTGTAGGCCAATGACATACGGCGTAATATTAAGGCAAAGCTCGTATAGTCACATACAGTACGTTGCTCAAGATGGAATCAGGTTGTACGTACTGTACTGTATGTACTGTAGGCTATGTATGATTAAGGCATGCAATGTGTTAACTGCAGCTCTGGGATGACTCAGTGAGTGAATATGCCCATTCCCTTTCTACCCAAACCCGCCCGCTGGCTATTTAACGTTGGTGTAATACAGTAATAAACCGGCAACACCGCCCCTCCACCCAACACCACAATTTAAAATGTCCCGGTGTGACAGAGAACAGAGATTAGACAAGGTGCTGGCAGACAGACAGACACAGAGTATACAGCGTCTGGGGCGTGGGGCGAGAAGGAGTGGTGGGGGAGGGGGGGGGGGGGTGGACGACGTATTAATGTCAAGAACAAACTGCGAAAGTAAAACAAAACAAACAAACAGGTAACTGGAGGGAGTCATCAGAGAAATACAAACTGATCCTCGAGCTGTTCAGGAGTCAATTGTTTCCCCCTCTCTCTCTCTCACTCCTTATCTCTCTCTCTCTCCCTCTCTCCTTATCTCTCTCTCTCTCCCTCTCTGTCTCTCTCCCTCTCTGTCTCTCTTGCAAGTTGGGATTTCTGGAGAAGCTGTGACATTGTGATGTAGCTTGAAGGCAGAGGGGAGGAGATACTGCATGGATAAGGCTTTGTCGACGTATGCATTAGCTGTCCTCAACTGATATCCTGGGAATGATGTCTATAGTCACCTCTTTCCCATGGAGACCCACTGTATTAGGCATACAGACTAATATGCCACTTCCAAGAATGACATATTATCACAGTTTCACTACGTGTGTGGACAATTGTCTACCAATATGGGTATTTGATGATGGGGTCAGTGAAGGTATTATTATAGGGGAAGCAAACCATTGGTTGGCTCATTAATACAATACAGTATGTTTCTAAGGGACTTTGAAATTAATTATGGTGTCTGTATTTATTGGTGAAGATGTCAGACACACCGGTTAAAACCTTAATTTGTGAAATATTCATAGAACTATCTGGTTTGATCATTGATCGCATTAGGATTCACAGCATACAGTAGCATGTTCGCACACAATGGGGGGGGAAAGCGTGCCTTCGGTGGTGTATTTTCTTTTGTTGAAGTGTGCTTCTAAATTTCGAGTAACCTTGAAGCTCTGTGAGTGTATTCTCTGCATCAGAGAGTGGCTCAGCCTCCCCGCACTGTACTTATAAATAGAAGTAGACTCACTGACACATACTGTACCAGCGCAGTACACACTTTCCTCCTGCTTAAAGCCTCTTTTGCAATTAAAATGTTCACGTTCTTGTGTCACCAACTTCTCTGTGTAATCTGCTCCCATAAGCCTTCCGTCACTTCACCGCTTCTCTTGCTTCGATTTAACATCCAGATGAATGGCTCGTTTTGATCGGATGTGGCTCTCTAATCATCTTTTCCTGTATTTAAACTGAACAGGTGTGATTAGATACCGCAGCTTTCATAGAGCCCCCTCTGTGAAAGTGAACTCATTCCATCTAATTTGTCCCCCTGACTCCCCGCACATAGGTCTGCCCACCAATCAGAATCCAGTAGCACTGATTTAGACCTACAGACTGCATTCTTGCCAAAAAGCCATGATATACGCAACAGGATTTCTAATTTCATTTATAATCTGGAGGACAAGGAGAGTGGGTATTATATTCCCCTTTCAGAAAAGACACAGCGTGTCTCCTCTGTTGCCTCTCCAGCATCCACCTCTGCTGTTTTCCACAGTCGATCTCCCAACAGGCGACCGCGCTGCTATCTGATGAGGCTGACCTACATGTTAGCAAGCCTCCCTGAGGGAACAGAGCTTAGCTAACGCTAGCTACGGAGCAGGCTAGATAGCGCTGTACAGTATATACCGGCCGTTGATAATTTAGCACAGCTCTCTGCAGGGAGAGATTGTGCTGCAGAGCTACTGCAGCAGAGCTAGCAGGAAAAGCAATCAATCGTCATATGGAGCCACGCTAGATCAGATCAGGGCAGGGCACATCCAGGCGGACACTTTGTGCCCATTGGCAGACTACATCAAACGATTACTGATAGCTTTACCTCTCTCTGTCTCTCTCTCTGCAGCAGTGTCACGACAGTATAAAGTATATTCTCTCTTATCTCTTGTTTTTCTGCTTTCAATTAGCGTGCAAATGCTACGTGGCTATCTGATTCTCTGTTGTGGCTCCCTGGATTGATAAGCTTGAGGCTCTGAATCTGCCTGGATGCTGTAAAGTTTATCAGAAATTAGCTTATTAAAACTGGAAAGTATTGTTTGATTTTCTATTGTCTTAGCCTAGTCTAGATAACTTAATAATAATAATAATAATAATAATAATAGTTTGTGTCATTTTGTTTTTCCTAAGGTTTAGCTTTATAGAAAACAACACATTTCTTCGTTTTGTCTGGCCTATATGTGGTCCACCTTACTGCTCACTGAATCTTCATCACCATCATCATCATCATCACCACCACCGCCACTCCCATCATGGTTAATAATAACAACGTCATGATATCAAAACATGTATACATGTTATGCGTAGCGGTTGCCGTCATGAGATGTTTCCTCATGCATGCAAGAGCGTGTCAAGGGCTCATGCTCGCCAGTCATTCCGTGTCAATGGCACTTGCTTTGGGGCGGAGGTTGTGTTGGGTGTGTGTGCGTGTGTGGGTGTGTGTGTGTGTGTGTGGGGGGGGGGGAAGTCTAGTCGCCCGCAAAGCGTGAGGCTCTACGAGATGTTAGAGAGAGGTGTGGTGGCAGAAGAGCTCATGCAAATGAGGAGAAGTGTCAACAGTCCTGGGCCAGGCAGTGTTCCCAGACACATTTCAATCTTTGGGCTTCCATCCTGAGTCACTTGTTTGAGCTGAGCAAAGTGGCAGCATGCTTCTGGAAGCCTGGCCCTGTGGCCCTACTAAAGATTAGCCCTGGAGGTGTAGCGGTCCATGTAGTTCACATAGCATTTGTCCTGCCCTATTATTGCAGGATCTTTTATTTAAATCATTTGCACATGTATTCTTTTAACAACATTTTAGTAACTGTGTTGAAGACTGGCTACTCTGTTGAAATCGAGGTGTCAAAATGACACTACATCTCTATGCAGATGACTCTCACGATAAAATAAAATACAAGTATAAGCCAGGAGAATAGGGCACTATAAGAGTCCTTGGTGGAAAGACACTTGATGAGCCATGACCTTGATTGAATGGAGAAGTGATTAAATCGAGGACTGGACCACTAGTGCTTGGGTTAATTAAATGTGGTCCTGCCAGCCTGTGTAACAGTACAGGCAATAGAATATATGGGCATCTTACACTTTTAAGTTCCAGCGATTTTGCAAAAGACTCGACGAATGGTCTTTGGCGTTATAACCGTAGTTAAATTAAAAAACTGTGGGACACATCAGTAGGGCAGCAAACTGAAAGAATCCCTGTAAGAGCCCAGGGTTGCCGTCAGTCAAGTATTCTGTGTATGTCTGTGTGCGACCACAATCCTCAAAAGGCCTATGTTGTCTGAATTAGGTTTCTTATACAGTGTGTCCAGCAATAGGGCCGATGCTGATAAGGTAAGGCAAACATTGCCTCCTCAGGCAGGGTTGAGCCACTGCATTAACGTGTAAGGGGCAGACCTTCAAGTCTGGCCAGAACTGAAGCCGAGCTGACTGTAGAATCTATCAGCGAATTTGCTTTTTTTCAGCCTGTGGTCCTCTCGTAAAAACTCCAATGAATTTTGCACACGGATCCAAAGATTTAAGGCGGAGTCATGGATACTGGAGAAAGATTGTTGAAATTTGTCTTAGGGTGCTCCCTCAGAAGCTCCGCCCCCCATATTGGACAACCAATGCCAAGGCTAGGATTAACCACTTTCTTTGTGTTCCCATTTACAGAGCTAGGGCTGTTTAGAAACACCTGATTATTTTTTCAGCGTATACACAGAACAGGGAGCTAGCAGGTCATGAGTAGATATTGGCAGAGTTTTACAAAAAGTACATTATCTTTCAATTGGCGACTCCAACTTTAAGGCTTCTGCTTAAAAAGGCTGTTTTTGCCAGATTTTCTAGTTGTCTAATGGGGAAAATGCATTTGATTTTTTTACGAGGGAACCCCTAGCTTTTGCTAGCTTTGAGTATGGCCTGCAAAAAGTGTGATTGTTGATAGATTCGGTAGACTAGATGTCACTTCTACCTCCTTTATTAATTTCTTTTTAAATTAATCTTCAGGATTTCATTGTTTTTCATTTGAAATGGCAGGCAGGCAGGCAGGCAAGCAGCACCTACTTGTTACATGGACAGGAGCAAAGACCACAGAATTTCCCTAGATCGTTCAAATTCTTTTCCGCATCCTTCATGTCTTTATTGATTTGGTCCATTCCCTCCTCGATGCGCTCCAGTTGCTCTGATTAAACACAAGCCATTTATCCCCCACAGAATGAAGCACAGGAGAGAGAGAAAGGGAGGGAGGAAGAGAGAGAAAGAGAGAGAGAGGACAAAGGAGAGAAGACAACCACTTCAGACACTCACTGTGACGAAATAAAGCAAAACCAAAAATAAATATTCAAAAGGAAAAAAAAAAACGGGACGCCACCACATATGCAAGACTCTCCGGGGCACATTTTCAGTACCTACTTGTTACATGGACATATGAAAAGCCCACAGCATTTCCCTAAATCTTTTAAATTTTTCTCGGCTTCCTTCATGTCTTGGTTGATATGGTTCATGCCATCTTCAACACGATCGAGTTGCTCTGGTCAGGACAAAGGAATGACAGTAGTGGAATGAATTTCATTGGCTGGTTGACAGAGGCATGAGTTGTGATGAGCAGTGTGAGTGGTGTGTGAGTCGTAATTACATGCATGTGTTTCTGTGTAGTGAAGCGAAATTATTTTATGACTAGAATAAATTCATTTTCTATTGTGCATGCATCAACTGGGTAAGTACAACCCCAGGAAGTTTTGGCGTGCTGGCCTGAGAAAGTTCAATATCATAATATTGAAAGGACAGCACTGGAATACTTAGTTCTTATACTGATATGATAATGATCGTCTCCTTTTGAGGATGAGAGAATGAGAAAACGATCTGTTATTGTGATTTATTATCTATAAAACTGTACTTATGCTCATTGATTTTAATGCAACTTTTAAATGTTAAGATTTGTTGAGTTCAACTCCCTTTGAATTTTTATCAGAATAATACAAAGTTGGACAATGAATGTTATAGTGCTTTGACTCAAGTGATTTGAAAGTTTTAAAAAAGAGTAGGGTTATTTTATGGGGCTGCATTTAACAAATATGGCAAACCTGGCGTACTTTATCTCACATTAGTTATGCATTTGGACTGAGCAAGCAGAAATGCAACGCAATCAATATTTTTACCAATTAGCAAACCATATATTGATCAATGTACTAGTAGTGTATTAGTGTTGCATTTGTAACAGCGGCATTGTCATGGTTCGGGCGTGGCAATTGTGCATTGTTTAAAGGCCATGGTGCACTTCAAAATCGACATGAGCTGATGCTTTACATATAAAGTGCTTGCACCGCAGTCAGACATTGGCTTGGCTTGCTTGCCCAATCTGTGTCCCTTGGAAATATACTGCGACCTTATGTCATAAGTCTGTTAGACATTATGGCTAAGTTAGTAAGTATACAATTAAAAAGTATCGGCCGCAAAAAACTGTTTGAACGGGCTAATGTACAATATTTGTCACATTTCACAGTGTTTTACCGAATGAAGTATAAGCATTGTGTTTGATATTGGTTGTGAAAGAAATTTTGTGAACGACAGTGAAAGGGTGATGTACAGTAAAATATGGCTCAGTGCTATTGACTGTCAGGTTTGTATAATCCCTGATTAGCATGCGTCTTATGTAAATACATTCAACCAGGAAACCATCCTTGCAAAAATGTTGAGAATGTGGCCTTAGAATTCAGCATAGTGTTTAATTAAGCACTGACCTCCTCCGGTCTCCGTTACTGTACAGTGGATCGCCAAGGAATTTCTACCCTCAGAGGAGCCAAAAGAGAATAGGGTCATAGGTCAGCTTAGCATATAGCTGCCTATTTGTCCTGTCAACTATTGCTATAGGCTTCAGTGGAGTGGTTTTGAAGGGATAACGCACTGTAGGCTAAAGGGTTATAAAGGCAGACCTTTAAACACCCCCCACCCCCACCCTGGGCCTGACCCACGGTTGTCTTAATTAACAGTCTCCTGCTGGGTTGTCTGTTTGCTCGTAGGCTCTGTGGAAGCAGATGTCTGAATGACTCTAGTGCTGTCTGTGTCGGGAAACATGAAGTGCAAGGCTCACCTGCAAGCAATCTGCATCAAACCAGGGATTGTACAAAGGTAACTTATGGGTTGAGAAGTGAGTGAGAATTTTGTCATTACCAGCTAAATCGATCGTTGTTCGTTTTAGCCACAGCTAGAAGCTTCCATCTTAACACTATTGGCATGTCAGTTAGGCAAGGGGTACCCTGTATAACTGTTTTCAGACCTGTTTGGGCAGTAGAGAATCGGTGTTGGACCAGATTGTCTATGTACCCCCAGTATAGCCAAATTGTGATATACTGTACGATTCACAAACAGGAGGCTTGGCTGGAAAGAGCACCAACCTCCAAATAATTGCCAACAAACAGATCTCAGATCAGGAATCCCCCTACCACTGAGTTGCCGTGGGTACGGACAAGTTATCCTGACCAGTTTCTGGACAAAACTGTTTTAATTTGATAGAATGCTGCAGGGATGTTAGCACTATAGTGGTTGGCGTCATTTCGTTTGGCACTTAAAGAATCAAACTTTCATTAACGTCTTTGGCAAAGGCAGCTGTTTGCAAATGAAAGTAGGAGAAAAGAAAAATAAGTTAGGCAAAATGTTAACAAACAATTAAAAGGAATACAAATATAATCAAGGATTTGCTGAAAGAAGGAATGAAAAGAAACATGTTTTCTACAGTTTCAGATGATCTGCGCTTGAGAAGAAGGTAAACAAAATAAACCATGCGTTAAATGATGATTAATCAAAAGTAAGAGTCAGGAACTAAATGATTTTGCTTGAATATGCACATACATGAATACAATACAATACAATACATCCTTTAGCAAATGTTTTTTGTTTGTTTATAAAACTACAATCTACTGTACATTTGAATGGCTAGACAGTGCAGTGTCTTAAAATGCCTCTCCATATGATTACTGTAGTTTACTTTATTCATATTTTACAGTTCTCACTATGGCCTGAAGACTTACCGCCTTGCTCGTCCAGCATAACCAAAGTCCTGATGCCAGCATCTTTGCTCTATTCACAAGCAACCACCAGATAGAAAGAAAAACAGAGAAACAGAGAGGCGAGGTATATATTTGTGTATGACATACGCTACATCTTCTACTTCTAAAAAACAAGCTGTTTCTCTCGCATTCAGCTCTTTTTCTCATTTGAATCCTCCAGTGAAACACAAAGTAAACAATGTTTGTGGTTTGTATCTTTGCGTAGTGTTTTTTATTCACATTATCATTGAAATGCCTTTGTACAAATATGTAAAAAGCCCTGTTTCTACCGTAAAACTGCTACTGATGATCAGCTATCAAATCGTTTCAGTGATTTGTTGGTTTTGTTGCATTCATTCTTTACATATCTGGTCATGTGTACTCAGTAGTGCAGGGCCGACTGAATCATTTCAACTGCTTTTATTTGAAATAACTATGGCATATAGTCTTTGCCTTGATGACTATATGCTGTATATATGGCATGTTATAATAGAAGCTTAATAATCATACAACACAGGCTATTTTTGACCTCCCCATGTGAGGATGGGGGCTGGTTATTGACTTGAGGGGCAAAGGTTACCTGGTCATAAAACCGGAACATTACATATATCCTACAAGGAATTTCACAATATTAATGCTGACATCAATGAAGGGTTTTTCAATTAACTGAATTGCACAATATTGGATTGGAAGTGATGCCTATACTGTAACAGTAACCCATTACTACATTTCTACAGTCCAGTTTTTGTACATATAATATTTATTCGTACATACAATTTTTACATTTTAACTTTTCAAAAGTTTACACTACACAATTTACACACAATTATTTGTGTGTAACCCTCCAGTCCATTGGGAGGTCTTCTCAGTTGATTAGTTCATTTAGAAATTATTGGACAGCGTTGCTGTTTTTGTTTTGATCGCCTCATCTGGCTCTACCACCATTTGGAAACCCGCTTGACATCAACGTCATCGCACTAACCAATGCTGATTGGGCCTCCAGCAGGGTGGCTGTACCAAGACTAATGTGAACAGGGTCTCCAGACTATATTCGGAGCGAAAATAAATGTAGTTGAGAGCAATAATCGGCTGGAGCCAAGATAGACGTTTGCCCCCATTTGCTAAAATTCTATATTGTGGATCACTATAGTTGCATATCTCGGTGATGGATTGCTTTATGCACGTGTAAAGATACACATGCAGTATAGACGTTTTCTTCTGAAATATGCATTTTAACAGTCCAACTGTCAGTGAAAGGTTGGCTTTGCAATCGGTTTAATGCTGTGTAGACTGACACATTGAAAGCAGTGAAACCAGAACCACAGTATAATCTCCACTCTGTGTGCTTCTTGGAAATACTGTACAGCGGCTAATGCGTAGTACCTGGCTGTCCCAGATAGACATATCATAAAATGCTGCTTGCAAACACACACACACACACAATACAAATGCACTATCCCAACTCCCTGCTCAGCACATTGATAGAGACGAAATGACACATTGATGTTGGAGAGACGAGAGATGAGCTTTAAGCAACTTGGGCGCTGTATAAATAACTAATTTAGCAAGGCTCATTCCAGGAGGAATCCTAAAGTAGTTCTAATGGCTCTCCGGGGAAATCTCCTTGAAATAATCAACAATGCAGCGCCATGCTGGGCTTGGCCGAAAGGTGGGTCTGCGCCGCTCGATACCAGCCTCTGAATTCAAATAAGGGGCTTTGCTATGCCATTCGGACATCCCCGGCATTCTGAAGGTTTTTCAGTTTTTCATAAAACTCATAGTGATAATACTAATACTGTCTGTCTCTCTCTCTCTCTCTCTCTCTCTCTCTCTCTCAATGGCAGGCTATTGTTACACATTTACGGTCTGTGAGGGTGTGTCGCAGCATACTATGAAACATTATCGTAAAAGTAGTGGTAAAATATAACCTCGGTCTCTCTGTATCACTCCCTCCTTCTCTTTGTGTATGTGTGTGTGTGTGCGTGCGTGCGTGTGTGTGTGCGTGCGTACGTGTGTGTGTGTATGGTCTGTTTCTAAGCCCCAACCTCGATATTTGCCTTCGTGTTTTTCCCTTTCAGACTGTGGCCGCGCCCTCCCTGCTCTTGGGAGCTGTGTTGATTCCTATTTTCATACCTTCGTCTCTCGCTAGAGGTGGGGGGGGGGGGGGGGGGTATTAAACTT
>JAODTR010000017.1:1906041-1916041 GCA_025399935.1 Amblyopsis rosae
GCGCAGATTACTAGCGCCAACAGTGAAGAGGGAGGGAGATTTGGGAGTGGGGGAGGGGTGGAGAGGTGGAAAAGTGGAATAGTAGAGAGAAAGAACAAATTCAGCGCCATTTACCTTAAAAGTGCTCCATCTAAGAGACAATATATGAAGGACATGAAAGATCGTGTTTATGCTGGTGGATTAGAGTTTAGAGGCTTAACATTGCAAATCAATCAATCAAGAGCCCATTACTTCTCCTTGACTTGAAATGGAATGGTCAGCACTGTCACGTTACATTGAAAGTTGAGCGTGGATGTACATTAGTCATAAAATAGTCACTAATCACAATAGCAGTAAACCAAAGATGGCTGAATAGGTATGCTGCATCTTCTTACTGCAAATCAGTTAAAAAATAAACAACTCTTAGCTAAGGGAGAACGGAGATAATTGGTGAGACAACAAGGATTGAGTGTAAATTAATTGGCTTTCCATACAACATTCAGAAATGATGATCCAATACGATTTAAGGAGACACACCCTCAAAATATTTTGTAAATGTCACAATGTCAAAATCACATTTTATTATAAACAGTTAGAATAGCCTTGAATACTTTAAAGTATTTAAACATACAACAGTGCCACGTAACACTATACCAACTCTGGCTCACTATTCCAGGCAAGGAGGGTTTGTGGAATGCACCTTAATAGTTAGTCTCAGCCTATTTCATCCATTAGCAATACTTCACATATGCAACTCTGCGCTGAAGGTCTGATACCTCTGTAAGCTTGACAGCACTTTCAGGAGGTGATGCTGTCAATTTTCATTGCCTGTTAGCTAGCATTGTCACTCAAATGTGTTTCTGGTGCGATGCTATGCTAGTGCAGTGCTTCATTTACTAATTTAAATTTAGCCTGCTTATTTGACAGAATTACAAGGCCTGCAAACAGCGTGTTAAGTTTCCCAACACATCTGTGTAAGATAAACGTTACGTAGTTGATCGGCCGTGTGTGTCAATCAAAATATATTTCCAGCTGGGACGAGAATCTCTCCCTCTCTCTACCAAGTCTACATATGAGATCGTTAATATTATCATGCAGGTTTCACATTCACTGGTACTAATGGGCTACATACGGCAAGCAGGCCAAATGGAAAATTAGAGACTTCAAACTAGGGGTTTTGTTCAATATTCACAGGCGTGGTGTGGACAGATTGAACAATTGCACCTGTTTCACAGGAAAGGCTGATTGTGAACGTTAGGGCATAAAGAATATGAAGGGTAATACAATCAACATTAGGTCCAAACATCTGTCAACTACATGCTGCAGTCTAACCATTCTGACTATGACCTAATCAGCCTAATCATTAAAAGCACACTTAATTCATTCTAATAAATTGTTTCATAATTATTTTTCATTCACTTAGGCTCACTGCTCACATAGAATCATAATACCTTCAATCCTTTTCCTGTTTTGCCTTAAACTTAATTGCTACTGCTACAAGAAAATAAATGTGCCAGTGTGAAATGTGATAGAAGTAGTATGCACAATTTCATGTTAGTCAAATAAAAAACTCCACTATGAAGTTGAAGCTAAAGATGAAGTTAAACCGGATCTTTCGTAAGCGGATTGGGGCAGGGAGGGTGGATACGCGAGGTCAGGTGTTGAGAGCTCCACAGACTTAGTGGCGAGTTACAAATTCCATATGTCCGCCATTACTCAACATAGCTCGCCCTGGGTCCTTTGGGGGCGAGGCATTTTCAACTATTCCACACTAATGGTCTGCCAAAGAGCAGGGATACAGAGCAACTTGAGTATATCCTTTCAACAGACCAGAGGATGAGAGGCAGACAGAGGTAAATGACAGAAAGTGACAGACAGAAAGGTGAAAAAGAAAATGTTTTAACCACGATGAAAGATGAGTGAAAGAAATAAAAGCTTGCAAGCCAAGTCATTTTATTTCTATAGCACATTTTACATACAAGGGGTCACAAACAAGAAACTACATATTACAAATACAATACAAATGTAGAAAAACCACCTCATAATGACAATGAAAAGCTAAGTACATCAACGAATGTACTGTAACTACAGACATCCACAACATAAAAAAACGACTAACTGCCAAGAGTATTATGTATTTAAAGTGCCTAACAACCAAAGATAATTATGTAATCACACTTTATGTTTCATAACAAATCCCTAGGCTGTTCATTGTTTCTCCCTCAAATAACCTTCAGCCAAATGATTCCCGGAGCCAAAGCCTTTTCTTACATTAAGGGCCTGCTGGTCTATTAATCGTCCACCTCTGTGAACTGGAAACCCTGTCTGTTAATGCCAAGAACCAACGTAATGGCCGTTGCGTGCCGCTGAGGCGGCAGACGGCAACAGAGTGATGATGTCACACCCGCTATAAAAGTGGATGGCAGATCGGCTGAGTTGCGCAGCCACCACCTTTCAAGAAGGGTTTGACATTGACAATGTAGGTAAGGATGTTGTGCAAATCTCTACCTTAGCTAGCTAAAAGGAAACCTTAGCTAACTAAATTAAACTATCATAACTCCAGCAACATGTCCTCCATTGAGAGGGCAACAGCAGCCATCAAGAGGGCAAGACGAGGGGCCGCTCTCTCAGATGTTCGGCATTCGACAGTTTGCACGTACACTAAATCCTAATGAGGCTTTGCTCCGCGGGAAGCCGGAGCAGAGAGTCTGCCTCTGCAGACCTGTCAGGAGGAGAGCCTTCTCTCTCTGACACAAACCAATACAACCAACCGATAGATGCTTTAAAAACAACTGGGTTGTGTTGCAGATCTGGTTTTAGAGGAATTGTTCATCGCTGCCCTGACAAAAATGTACTTCGTGGTACAATGGTCAAATACAAGTTTGACAATTAAACACTGGGGTACAGGAGTTGTAGCACTGTAATGGTGCTTTTCCACTGTGTGGCACCAGCTCAGCTCAACTCGACTTGCCTCTACTTGCTTTGGGAGCTTTTCCACTGTGTGATACTCGCCTTTTTTGCTTTTCCATTGGGCAAAAGTTGGGATAGTACCTGGAACCAGGTACTTTTTCTAGTACCTGCTCTGTCGAGGTTCCAAGCGAGCTGAGTCGATACCAAAATGTTAGTAGTCGACTACCGAAGGACATTCCAAAAAGGTAGACATGTTCCAAAAAAAAATAAAAAATGACTACCTAGTGGTTTGAACAGTGCCGCTATGGCGACCAGGTACAACTGAGTTGGTACCATTTGCAGTGGAGTAGATTCGAGTAGAGCTGATACTATGCAATGGAAAAGCTCCCTAAAGCGAGTAGAGGAGATGCGAGTAGGGTTGAGCTGGTACCAGCAATGTAGCACCATAAGTTTGTGATGTTTCAAACTACAAAAATGTGACCGTCCTCCGTTAGAGGTCAATCAACCTGAAACACATAGGCTAATGCATATTCCTACTCCCCGTATCTCTCTTCCTGGGGAACACCATCACCTTTGCAGGCAATAGCTCGACACCGAAAGCAGATATCCACATAATGCACTTTGACAAGCCTATTGACTGCCGTCCACATTTTTAAGGGGGAGGAAAATAAATAAATAAAAAATGTAAACTGTAACCAATATGCAACACCTGTTTCTTTTCACACACCCCCACGACTATTTCAAATACACAAACACTGACAGCTGTGCTATGGCCAGGCACGGGGCCCGGCCAATGCATTAGACAGACACCGTCGATGTCGTTCCACCCGGGTGCGTCTACTTCTCTCCAGCCTCCACGGGTCAAATAGCTGAAAGCAGAGTGTATCTCCAGGCCCGAGAGAAACTGCAGAGGGAAGAAGCTCGCTCGTCGGGGTGGAGGTGGGCTGCTTCCAATTACGGTGTCCGTGAAGACGCAGCGATAGGGAGCTGGCGCCATGACGGGCTCCATGCCTCTGCCTGGCGATGCTTAAGAGCAGCCTGGTGGCCTCGCCCACGACCCAGGGACAGACCCAAGCTCAAAGGACTGGGTGTAATCACGTGAAGCAGAAAATAACATGAACGAGGTAGCCGGGAAGAAAGGAGTCTTGATCACAGAAGGAAACTTGAAATACGTCAAGGCATTTAAAGTGAGAGCGCTGAACTTTGGTAAACCCTTATGAAATGTGACATTCAGGAGGAAACAGCACTCAGTAATGGATGGTATATGAACATGGAAAGCATTTGGCCTTTGAAGGAAATTAAACTTAATGAAAAAATTAAGAATCAGGAAAGTACTGCACTATATGCCACTGTAAGATTCAGCTAGCTCAATGAATGGAACATAGCTAATGCTTTATTACTCACATTCTAGATGGGAGTAATAAAGTGAGATCTCATCCCCCTCGCAACACCAGCCATTTAGCTTGAGGCGTACCACCCTGCATGGCCATCGTATCCAGAGAAAGGGAGAAGAACTTGAGTGATAGGGAAGCGTGGCAACCAGAGGATGGGACACGTAATGGATTTAACGGGGACTGCCAGCGCCGGGAGGGGAGCTAAAAGCCTCTTCATCTCATGAGAGGATTAATCCATGCATAGATGACGGTTGAAGTAGCCATTTAGCCTGCTGAAGTCCTAATGATGGATGTCCTAGCTGGATGTGCATTGCAGAGGGCATCTTCTTGACACCTGAAAAGCTCAATGTTTAGCTAATAAACATTTGATCGCCATCCTTTTATTATTATCCTATCCTCGCCTCAATTTGTGTGTGTGTGTGTGTGTATGTAGGTTTAAGTTGAAGGTGGTTTTCCTTCCTATTCAGTCTCTCTCGTGTCATAGATAAAATATTTGCTGTTTAGTTTTCATCGTTCAAATACAGGGATATAGCGGCCATACTAATATTCCGCATCACAAGCTGTGTACTATTTATTAGTCATGGATTTTGATTGGCAATCATCATTGTTTGATGGAGGAAAGCTTTAGGAATTTCATCCCTACTAAAAAAAAAAGGGTAATCTGATACTGTGTAGCAGTGTGAAGTCTACCTACAAAGACAGACAGATTAGCCACAGTGGCGGTGCCACTGCCATCCGCCACAGAGCGCCCCCCGCAGGTCAACTTCAAAGAGCACACAGCAGTTTGAGTTATAGACAGCAAGTGTGCAGGCATGCCTCCGTTGGTACCAAACTCCTAGCGCGGTTTACCCCTTCAGGAGACAGACGGACAGAGAAGACACAACTGCCAGTCATATCTAGATACATTACTATAATAACAGCAACTGCACTAGCAGCTAACATCTCTAGGCTCAACTCTTTACCTCAACGTGGGTCAGAGATAGATAGGAATCAAATATTATTTCCCTGGCTGGTACATGATGTATCAAAATGACACACTGAAGTTGTTGCAGGTAAGATTATGGCCACACAATTTAAACTGTGACATTAGTATAGGACTAATTTAGCAACAAGTAGACCGGCCTCCAAACAACGGTAGCCATTAATGCTATAGTGAATGTGCCCTATTACTAGTATGCCACAACTGAGCTAGTAAGCAGCTGTTTTGCTCAGCTGTCTTATCCCCTCTGAAGAATGCAGAGGCCAGAAAAGAAGAGGGAATATTAGACATCAACAGCCAAGATGGAAGACTGGGAAAGCCAGCGAGAGAGCGATGCTACAGGGGGTAAATTACTTAATTCAGCAGACAAAACTGTTTACTGACGATAATGGTCTGTGCCTCATACATACCCATTATGACCTCCAATAGGGCAAAAAATATATTATAATAATGAATAAATAAAAAAACCTTAACTAGCATGGCTGAACACAGTCTAGACTAGAGAGGTGGTAGCCCATGTCCTCTCTGACCTGGCATAACATTATACTGTTATTGTACCATAAGAACTATATTTAGAAATACATACATTAAGGATATTCAGCAGTTTTTTGTTTTTTTTTACTTGCTAAATTTTAATAATTGCGTAGGATATGCACATGTCAACAAACATCAGGGAAAAAAAATGGACGTAAAGAATTTAATAAAAAACAGGACATAAGGCCCTTCTGTGTACAGGTAGTCATGGTAGCCCATGTTGTTGTATAGTAAGCATAAGGACACCCCCCAGTGGCTACTCAGTTACTTAGTCTGAACACAGAAATAAAAGACAATCTTAAATCCACATGGGGCGACAGGTGAGAAGCAGCTGTTTCGAACCCTGCTACATCCTCCACGAGTGTGCAGTCCATTTACCTACAGTATACTGAACCGTTTATTTGTATAGGCAACAACGGAAGAGGAAAAAAATGTAAATAAATAAACGTGAATGTTAATATAAAACAGTTTTCCTCTTTCCTTTAACATTGATCAGAATTACTGGATGTAGATACTGTGATACAGGATGGAGATTGGCCTAAATTTATGGTGAGTCATTATTGGCAAACTGAAGTCAAGGTGTTTTTGCTTCCTTGATTTCTGACTTTGGTGATATCACGTCCCTGATAAGAAAATGATACATTGTTCCAATCAGTTGCCATGTTCCTTGTATTTTGCACATCCTGCTCCTCACTAGACCAAGTCTATTTCCCCCTCAGTCAAACAATGATTATATTAATCTTAATGCAAGCATCATTCAAAACCACAATGGAGAAAAATAAGAAATATCTGCAACACACACACACGCGTCTCCTATAGGCCTACCATCCATCCGTATAAGTTAGAACATCACATCAAGCAACCTGCCGCTGTAACACAAAAACATCACAGTAACAAATAGGCATTCCTAGAACTCAAAATAGCAGAGCGACAGAATTAGCCCAGACAATCGACTTGACAATAAACAATTTGAATGTAGCTACATTATAATACTTCATTGTTTATACCATGTTAGCATCTCCACTGCTGAACCACTGACCTGTAGTGCAATATGCCTGACATGTTCCTCTCATAATTCTGTTAATTCCCTGTTGAGTTTCAGGGTCATTCATGTTTAACACAAAGCAGCTATAATAACATGATTATTTGAGTATTGCCATGTGAGAGGACATTTTGCAACAAGCTCACCAACATGAGCATAGGAGCCAGCCATAGGCCTACAGCAACCATGTCCTGTATGGGGATCTTTGGAAATCATATGGACACTATTAGGGTTCTTGATCCATCATTTTTCCCCACAGCTTTTATAAGCATGGAAACACAATTTAGACAAAATATCTCATCATAGATATTGTAAAATGTATGATTTATAGTGTTCTTGTTTCTGGCAAGTACATTAGTCTGGTGAAACAAAACTGATGAGAAGTCCTTTAAAAATGTGAACTTGAAAACAACAATAAGCACAATGTCCTTGTCCTTATTCCCAACTTGTAGGAAAGAAAGCAATGCTGTTATTAACTGTTGGGAGTGCTTGCTATAGATTACAGTATGTCTATGTATTGTAATGCCTTCTATGGAACAATAAACGAGACAGGCCTCAAGTGATATGATATTTAAATTGGCTGTCCCCTCCCAACAAACATCATTCTGAACCAGCAAGCAGGTGTTCAAATAAATGACAAGAGGCTTGTCACAATGGAGAACAATGTGGACAAACCAAATATTTTACATAAATATAAAGTAGGCTACAAATAGTTATTTTGTACTGTAATCTTCAAGCATAACATCCACAAGTTGCTCTTTGTCACATTGTAACTGGCAAAATAGTAAACGTTGCCATTTCTATGGGTTGGTGCATGTTAAATATGGTAATATTTATAATATAATGGTAATATTTCAACGTGTTACCATAGTGGGCCTCTGATGTCAAATCACAACTGTTCCTGGCAAGCAAGCTAATACCATCATCGCTGTAAAAAGTCGAAGGCTACTCTTGATTTCTCCGATCACACAGCAGACCATTATTCCAGTAGAAATCTTACCAGAAACTATTTATCCTGGTCTGGAGCATTCCAAACAGCAGGCTTTGTTGAGTTAGCGCTAGCAGGCTAGCGTTAGCCTCACTCACAACAGCTGGCTAACAACAGCAGTTTCACACTAGAAGCGTACTTCACACATATACTCACTCAGTTGTACACGCGGGGCATTCAAGTTAGCACACGGGTATACTGAGTACGGACGAAATTATTCGTGGTCATTTACTTTAGTTTGGACCAGATGATAATGTAGCCATTGAAGAGATCAGTTCATGTTGGCCATGGCGTTGTTTGCTCTGGTTAGGTTGGAATTCCATCAGGAAATTTCTGCTGCCCTTTCTGCTGCCCTCCCTCAAGCGTCCTTAACTCCGAACATAAACCAGGCTAGGCTGTCTGTCAGTTAGGATAGGATACTAGTGAATAGAGATCATTTGAATTCTATTTCCACCAATCTGATCAGTCAATCTGATCAATCAAAAAAAATTGTAATAGATTATATTACAATACAATTAGGCATTGTAACATTCTATAGAAAAGTTATACGTTTCACTCTTTTCATTCAATAGATTAGAACATTGTAACTATATTTAAAAAAGGCCACAGTTCAGAAAGGATGAAGGTTGTTTAGGCAACATTTAGTAGCGGCATGCCGCATTTCGCTGCAGTCGGTCTGGTTTGTGGTTATATCCTACTAAAATCACACTGGAAAGCTAGAGGTTGAGGCTACAACCTGTAGCCTATAGTTGTTTGTCATCAGTTTCATCCCTGGTTTTAGCCTAACCAAAGCACATATTTTAGGTTGAAATTCTTGACCTAGCTTTCTATTGACAGATCCATTGTCATCATTTTCCTGATAGGCCTGTCTCTAATCTTAGGATACAGTACAGGCAAATACTGTAGCCTACAACAAATGACTGCAGCGTATATAGCATACTCCACATTTTATTAGTATAATCTAACTATAATTTATAGAAAATGTAATCGAAAAATCGAAAAATATTATGTATGGATTGCATTTTAGTAACCTAATAATTAAATTGCTGAATATGTGGAGACTAATCCAGATGTGAACCAGAGATGGAAGGGTTGGAGAACAGCAGCCACAGCGGCCACTGAACACATTACATCGCCTTTTGTGACAACTGTAGAGCGAATACCTCACTGTCTCTATTTTGATTTAGGGATATGTAGTTTTTAGTGTATCAATCGCCGCCTCTTGGTAGTGGTCTTGGAAGAACTTAAACTACAGTTCCCTCAGATCTACTCGAAGGTGTTAGTTGTCAATATGGCTGTTGTCAGACAGACAAAGCAGAGAGGCAAATAATTCGCCTCTGATCAGAAATCCTTGGAAAAAAGGGGTCGGACAGGGCACTGTAATCAAATTGATAAATTATTTGGTTATATCAAAACACACACCAGCTCTTCGCTCGAGTTGCAAAAGTTAAATGGTTACGTGTCCGATTTGAACCGAGGTAAGTTATGTATCAATTTACGACGCTGAATGTGATGTTATTAATAACTAAGGTTTTCTAGTCAGTGACTATAGCTAACGTCAGCTAGTTATAGCGCTGGGAAGGCTAGCATGTTATGCTAACAATTCCATAATGCTATCCAACTAGCTAACAGCGGATTAATCGAACAGATAGATGGTGGTCGATACATATCAGCACATATCTTGCCTTAATGCCAGCCAAAACCCATTGCTGAAAATGAAAGAACCAGCCACATAGATATTTTGTATAGTAACGATACCGTAGCTTTTGGGCAAAGGGCGTGAAGGTTGGCATTGCCAGTCGCTTGCAACGTATGGCGATTCGCAGGCCCAACATTTAACATTTAATGAGAAATACAAAAATACTGCATTGTTTTTTCTGACTAAAACATAAATACAATTATTCAGCATATTCAATTCACATCGGCATATTCTGTCAGAAATGCAGGTCTGTGGTGATTGCATGCTGTTGCAAATTATTAAAAGCAGAAAGGGAGATACCGACTCTAACTGCAGAAGCTATTATTTTTGTAACCTGTCTGCAAGTGTAACCCTAGAGTGTAACTCTTGTCAATGGTAAAGTACATTAGCAATGCGATCAAACCTTAGCGAATCTGAATATCAGTTATTATTTGAACATATTGTGCAAGGGGGTATTGATTATAATATGGAAACG
>JAODTR010000017.1:1934558-1952288 GCA_025399935.1 Amblyopsis rosae
GATGGATGGATGGATGGATGGATGGATGGATGGATGGTAGGAAATGTGTTTCGACATGTCCTCCCTATAACGCAGCGGGAGATTTGCCAGTGGGTAAAAGTGTATGAGAGAGGGGAACAAAGTGATTAGCAAATGGAGGCATGTGAACACGGGATAAAAATAACCTCACTGACCCAATTTGGCACTAGCATGACATTCAAACGCTCAAATCTCCATTCCTGCCTGTCTTCCTCTGCGGCCTGTATCTTCATTATCATCTCTTTCGGTCTAGGAGTGGTAAAGACGCTCAATGACAGATGTATCGATTCCCAAGCTAAGTTCAATGGGATGTTTGTAAGTGAAAACATTTGGAACATAAATGCTTGGGGGGATGTTTTGCGTGCGTGATTTAACAGTAGCAGAAGACACGCGCAAGGCAATAAAACAACAAAGGCACTGTTGTATGTAAGAATGTCCCCAGTGAAGTTACCAGCCATGCCGGTGTGTGACAGTGTACAGCTGTCACGTCAAGAAGAAAAGTAGGATTAACGTTTGTGTCTTAACCATTGTGTCCGTTGTAAATGACTCAGTATTTAATCACAAAAGGCACTGGATCCCCCCAGCACCCCAGATATATCTGGCATGGCCGTGCCACATAGTTGACATTAGTGGAAATGTTGCATTTGTGATACACCCTGGCTTATTGCCATGGGAAATATTGAACAACTGTTGAATTTAGATGACATCCTGTGGAGGGGGAAAATGGGAAGCTACAAAGGTGCTTCGGGTTCTATTTGTGGACGGTGAGTGCCTCTAAAATAGCGACAGCATTGGGTTTCAATATAAGCTCCCCTCACTGAGCTTGGTCTTTCTGTGAATGAGGCCCAGGTTCCTATCGCACCCAACCCTAGGGCTGGTTTTAGAACACAGGTGTTGACCTTAGTAGAGTTTGTGCTTGCTGCAGAGGAAAATGAACCCTTGAGATTGGCCCGCACGCCTCTACAGCTGGAGTATGGTATGGTGTGGCAGCTTGGGCACTGTATAGCCACAAAGATGCTTCAACCAAGTCATATATGGAATGGAAGATGATGTATAGCTATATGTAGCCTACTGGTCGTAGAATTATGCTGTGACCAAAAGACAAAATGGTAGAGATATTATTCTTTATTTTATCAGTTGAAATCTCATAGTGGGTTCCATCCACAAAGGGGACAGATATTAGAGTAGATATTTCACATATAATTATGATGTGTTATGCTAACACAAAGTATTCATTTGTCCATGTCCAAGCTGTATAAGCATCAGTGGAAGCAGCCGTGTGCATCTTTACATATGAACATCTGTGAAACCACAAGTGAAGCCAAACGTGGCACCCAAAACGGGATGAAATTCAACTTTGGCTTCAGCTGTGACCCGGAGAGTGCTGTCACTGCTGTTCTGACCATACCCCCAACCTAATAAAACAACCCACGGTGCATTTGTTCCCCTCTCACCCGTTTTTCCCCCTAAAAAGAAGCCATTGACATTCGGTGTAAAGGCGGCAGGGTGTGGGGCGGGGGGGCCCAAGCAGAGGAACGGCGGGGGTGTAGGGTGTCTCGAGCTCAGCGTGAACAGCTGAGAGGTGTGATTTCACAGGCTGGCTCCCCCCCTTGTCAGGGCCCTGATTGGGCTGGACAGGGAGGCGCAGGAGAGGCCCGGTGCTTCTAAAAGGACACCAACAGGTGGGAGGCCACTTTGGAAAGGGAGGGGCGGGAAGGGGGGAGGGGGAGGGGGAGGCACGCCCGACGGCATAGAAAAGGCCCGTGTCCGAGACCTGTCCCGGGCACAGTTCACCGGGGCCAGATATGGAGGAGCATGCTTCCCCCTGTGCACGTCAGAGGGCTTAGACCAGAGGGTTGAAGTTGAGGGGTCGATCGCCGGCACTGGAGGGACAGCTTGAGGAGTTTTAGCTGGCAGGAGTTTAGTCGGCGGCGGTGGCTGCCTGCTTCAGTCACCGCTTGTTGAGATCCTGCTTGTACTTTAGTAGGACAGCTGTTGAGTGTGTTAAAGCGTAGCTACAGTATAGCCTCTGTTACATTGATATGGTTGAGATGTTTGTAGATAACTTCACATTGCTCCACGTAGTCATATAGCCGATACGATGTTATATAGTACTAATATTGTACAGACAGGCATTTATTAAAACAGTACAAACGAGTCAAATACATGTCTGTTTTTTGTTGTTGTCAAGCTACGGTTGTTGATATTGTTTGGTGCAATGACGTGTGACCAGTGTATTTGGCACGTAAGGGAAACCAGGTGTCACTGAAGTTGTTAGTTGGTGCCTCTGCGTCTTTTTTACGATGGACACAACACATTCTGGCAGAGCATGACACCTCTGTCAGGTGGGGGAAAGGTTAAGTGTTGCGCAGCAGGAAATTGGTTTCCTTGAGGTTATTTGATCAGAGGAGGCCTTACAGTCCATTTGTAATCAGCATATATGTGTTACTTGTACACATTTGTATAGTTGTAAAGTTGTGTCAAACAGGCTTCCTAGGAAAAGTTATATCAGGAGGGGGGCTGCTATAAAGGAGAAGAAAGGTCTACGTCTCAATCTCAGCTATAGTGCTTGATCAAGGGCACTCCAGCATTCTTACGGTCTACAAGAGGAGACGAAAAGATTTCAGAAAAAAAGGTAGGTCTTGCTTTAGTCACTTTGAAGCTCCAATGTATCGGACACATGTTTAGCAACGTGGGTATTTATATCCTGTTGTTGGCCGGGCTGACTAATGTTTGGGAAATAGCATGTCTTTTGACCTCAATCATTTGGACGAATGAGAAGGTGACGTTACAGTGAGCTACAGACTTTTATTAATAACTTTATGATGTTTTACTTCAAATTCAAATACAACATCAGTTAAGGTCCTGTCCTTCCAGCAAACGGATGATGGGTTTGTTGAGCACATTTGACTCTATAGCCACATCCCTGGATGTCTGTTCCTGCTACGCAGCATCTGTGCCTATGAAAGGCTTCTTTGTCTTCAGGTGGCAGTGGATCCAGTTGTTGCCCCTTGTGAAGACATGCTTCCTTATATCCCCATATGAATACGGCAGTTATGGAATGTAAGGAAGTGTGTGGTTTCAGGGGGAATTGAGCGCCACAATGGGAGTGCTTTAAATGCAAATCATGAAGCTGAATTATTACCTTGGAAGATGAATATTACTGTCATAAATAGAAACATATTGCCTTGAGTGTATTTGGACATAACTGTATGTGATTGTATCCCTGGATGTGTGTGTGTGTTTGTGTCTGAGTGTGCGTGCGTGCATGTGCGCGTGTGTGTATGTGTGTGTGCACTTGTGTGCGTGCGAGCCTGTGCGGCCCCTCCACCAAGACAACAGGTGAAAGCCGTGCTCTGCTTATGCTCCCGTTCACCCCCAGACACGTGTGCAGTTATAGTCTTACTCTCAGGGCCACTGATAGGGTCTTTGGGACCCCTTTGGAAAAAATGCCTGCCCTTCCCCAACTGCTGACAGTCATGGGGGATTGACAGAGCACAGCTGTCACCCATTATAGCAACCGGAGGGCTTTCAAACAAGGTGGGGTGGGGGGTGTAGAACTGTCACTGGGAGTATATAGGGCCTTATCTGTCTTGTTTAGGGGCTGTTTGCTTGGAAACGTTAACGTGTCTGTTTCCATGTCGTAACTGGGATTGGTTTGGTCAGATGAAATTCAAAGTGAATCTGCCTCCACACTGTCAACGGTCACATGAATCGCCTACTGACTGACTCAACTTCCTTTTCTTCATCTTTCTTCACCAGGTAAGGCCGAGGAGCTGTGTCATCGTGGCTGCTTTGGGCGTGGGATGCCCCTCACTTCCTCTCGCTGTTCTGCCCCCCCCCCACCCCCCTTCACCCCAACCCAGCACAACCCCTCCCCCGCTGAAGCTACACACGCCTTGCTGTGGCTGGTCAAACGGAACCAAGTCAGGTGTTTCTGTGAGGTTTGGTCCCCTTCAACCAGCTACTGCGTCGTGAATTCAGTCAGCGGGCACCGTGACGATGAAAGACACAGTGCTGTTTCAGGCCTTGCTTGAAAGTGTTCCTCTTCCTCTTTTTTAATTGTTAGCAGTGTGAAACAGTGTGCTTTTGAATAGCCAATTAAATGTGAATAAAAGCTGAGAAACTATTGCGTATTGCTCTGTTTATGCTTGCCACATGTATTATTATTGTAATGTAACAGCGTGTTCGATTGTTTAATAGTTAATAACTGTGTTATATTGTTGGAAAATAAAGAAATAATGGGCAAGATGCAGGATATAGCATTTTTAATAACATAATTTCGCTATACAAATCTGTAATTGCTGTTTGTAAAAGCATACACTTGCTCCTTTACGTAGGAACAAATGCATGTGAATTAAAAATAGACACTTTTAAACACTGGTTTTGATTTATTATTTACAGTATTGCATGAATGGATGGCCTACCAGCCTATTTTATATGCATTAACCAAATATGCAATACAGCTGCTTATGGATGGTTCATTATATAATTGTTTGCAGACAGATAGAAGTACTCTCTGTCAGTATTAAGGTACTAATTAAATGAGGATCCAAATGTGACCATAAATTGATTTGACGATAAACAATGTTTGATTCTACCAGTCATAGATAAGGCTGATGATTAAGAAGCATGGACATAGGTCTTGGCTGTAGGAGTTTAGGTGTTCTTCACACCCCCCGTGTTCCGATAATGGAATTTAACTAAATGAAACACACCATTCAAATGGTCTCAGTCACTCAGAACAATCAAAGAAGATACAATAGGATCCAAATGTCTGAGACCACTATACTTCACTTTTGCCTAGAATGTAATATATGCCAGCTATACTATAATAACATAAGCGCAACTATTTGAGTGAACAGTTGAAACTATATATATATAAAAAATTTTGGTATGTGCCCTTTGGCTTAAAGGACTGCATGCAATTGAGCTTGTATGGACTCTAGAGGTTTATGCAAGACTATGCATGATTTGACAATATTCCCCAAAGACCTTGTGATGTGACAGAATGCTAAAGAGGACAGTTAACAGAACGCACCAGATGGTTTGTTATGGCCCTATGGTTATGGCCGATTTATGGTTCTGCGGTGAATCACCGTAGTAGACTGATATCTACGTTATCAAAGCAGTACTTCTGATTGAAAAGTATAAGGATATTATTTTTACCCACAAGGTGGCGATATAGAAATTTCGAACGCTTGTTCCTGACAGCTATGGACGAAACGGCAGTAGAGGAAGTAGATCTGTACCGTAAACATGGCAGACAGTGCAGTGACAGGTACATTTGAGAGAGAATATCAGTTAATATTACCGCTAGGACGTGTTGCTGCAGGTTTACGTTGCTTTGTTATCATGAACTGTAAAGTCACTATAGCCTAATATATTTTCGGTGTGGCCTCTTATGGCTTTTGGTTGAAGTGAATATCACATGCTAATCAGTAGAGCTAAGTAGCGTTAGCATCGCCAGCACTCTGCTAGTGATGGAAGGGGTATGGATGTCGTGGCCTTGCTGGAGTTGTTATTGCGTCATCCATTCATATGTTTTTTAAATATCATTCAGGACATTTAACAGTGTCAGTGTCATCACTTTGCTGCTAGGTGTGTTAGAAATTAAACATGTACGTTAATTGCGTCACCCCATACAAAGCATAGGTAGAGACATGGGCCTGTGGATCATACTGTACATATTGATGTCAGGCAAGTGTACCGTACTATGAGAATATAAAAGAAGCTGGATGGATACTCTGTTATTAGGCCGATTGACCCCGGCAGCAACCTGTACGGTACCGTACTGTAAGCGCCCTTGAGCCATGCCCCTTTCTGCTCTGAAATGTTTGTTATTATACTATTGTGCTTACTGCATAGATGCTAAATGACCTAATTGTAACGGTTTGGTTTCTTATATCTTGGCTCACTCATTGACAAATGCATGTCTTGATTATGATGCAGAAGGACCTGTCAAGAAGGGTGACATAACACGCGCAAAGGTAAGTGGAGCTCAGCGTTTTGTTTTGTGATTGTTCAATACTCTTTAAATGGTGTGGGCTACTTGGGTTAAAATAGCATAACCGTTTGTTCATTCACAACTGTCTCAGGGCGAAGGAAAAGATCTAACAAAAGAAGAGAAGCAGCGGCTACGGAAAGAGAAGAAGCAGCAAAAGAAAAACAAAGACAAGGCCGATGACAGCGTTTCGTCGGAAATTGCGAAAGGCAAGAAGCCGGACGCTTCAACTCCACCGCCAGCTACACAACCCCCAACACAGAAAGGTATTTAGCTACCAAACAATACAGTATGTTTCACAGATGCAGCATGTTTCACAGACACATAGGCCTGTCACGTTAACGCAATATAGTGTCCCAGAAATAAACTCTATTGTTGTCAGAATCATGTAAAACATTTTGTTGCTCTATTGTCATGTGACATTTGTTCTTCTTGTGGAGCGCTGCCTGTGGGCATGCAGATGAGCGCACAGAAGGCTAACTTTCTTATGTCACTCAGCAACACGCATGTAAATACAACAGGCAATGTTATTGGCATCCGAAAAATGATTGAGGTTATGTCCGTAATATACTGCACGATAATCGATATAGTGATATTATATACTGTAATGTCTGACAATTAACCATACTAATTAAAGTTGATTGTAATACTCGTCTAGTACTTCATCTAAAATGTGATGTATTACAGTATTACAATATAGGATAACTGACAGTAACGTCACTCCTAACACTACAATCCTAATGCTAACCTAAAGGCTTTAACACTGTGACTACTTCCCTGCATGCTGCCTATTGCTACTCTTGACCTCTGTCTGGTGCGATTCTGCCAGTAGTGTCTGGCTCCACAGCGCCCCCTATGTCTGTCCCAGAAGCCCCAGGCCCAGTAGACAAGCCTGCAAAGAGAAAGTCTGAGCTGAAGGCTGAGAGGAGAGCCAGGCAAGATGCTGAGAGGGCCTCAAAACAGAAGAAGGGAGACGTAGGTCCACCGGCCACCACCAGCAAGCTCAAGGCAGTCCCCAGCGAGCTACAGCCAGGTACCAACACCGCCATCGCCCACAAACCCAACAGACTTTACACTTGTGTGATACATACTAAATCAGGGGTGGCCAATCCTGGTCCTGGAGGGCCGGTGCCCTGCATGTTGTAGATCTCTCTCCGCTCCAACACACCTGATTCAAATGAATGGGTCGTTGGAAGCCTGCTAACGGACCCATATCATCTATATAAAATCGTTACGTTAGAATATGAATAAAATATATATTTTTTGAAGATTATATTTGTCGGAATTGGTTGTTCAGGATTTCCCTTGTTTGAAAATAGCATAAGAAAAACACTGTTGTTTTGTTAGGCTCAGTGGTTTTCACCCCTCATGTCAAACCTGTTCTATACCTACCCTCTATATTATCATGCAGACAGTTAACTTGCATAAACTGCAAACTGAAGTGTAAATGTGATTCTGGGGGGCATATAACACAATCCAGAAGTGTTTGTACATGTTTAAAACCTTTTTTCTGTATAATAATATTCCTATATTTAATTAATTAGTGAATTAATTTCATTAGTGTTAAAGAGGCTCCCAGAACATATCCAAGTGGACAACCCAGAGGTTTTAAAGAAACTGGCCAAGAAGTTGGAAAGGCAACAGGTCAGGCACTTTACATTGTCCTTTCACAAACAGTATTTCCTATTAGAAAACAGTGTGCTTCTCCTCTTTACATTCTTACAGTCACAGTGAACCTATGTCCTTGAGGTTGACCTCATAGCTTAGTCGTTGGACCCCCGCATAGTCCTCGCTGCATGTGATTTGTACCTAAAATGTCTTTCAGAAGCCAGGGCACTGCGCTGTTAAAAAGGTAATAGGCATCCAGGTCTGCGCCCGAAACGTGTGCTGTTCAGTGTTCTGGTCTGTGCTGTGTAGTGCTCATAACTGGTTGTCATGTAGTGACTGTGTATTGTATGAGAAGAATTACTCTGACTCCCAGATGGTAATAACTTCCTATTTTATTTTTTTATTTTATATTATATTTCCTATAACTACCCTTTTATGTATGTATGTGGCCTGTGTCGTCCTTCAACAGAGAGCTGATGGCTTTGAGGGGTTTTGGTTGCAGTCCGTGCTAGTAGAAACCTGTAGTACTTTTTAGTAGGGAGAGCTGCAAGGGTGTTGCTATGACTTTCATTAACGTAGCAGTTGCAGGGAAAAAACTAGTACAGCATACCTAGTATTTATACTGAATAGGCTTCTGAATATGCTTAATATTAATTCAGAGCAAGTCTGAAAATCATATCGCACCCATTTTGGCTCTCCGAAGAACCATTGTTTTGTATGAATGCATGTTGATTTCAAGGCACAACGGTTTTTGTTTATTATTCCAAGATTCTTTGCGTTGACCTTGTGAAGTGCAAATACATATAATTGACACCTGAGTGTTTGCTTGGTTGTTTATTTCAGATTCCTCTCCGGTCAGATTATGGACACAAGGTCAGCCTGTTCTCTCATCTACACCAATACAGTCGCAAAGCCCCTCTTACGCAGCAGCTGAGGTAAGACATACACCAATGTGTGCTCTTACTGTATAGTGGATCTACTATACAGTCAAGTAACTGACTCCCAGCACTTAATGTTCATATGCACTATTCATTGACCACTTTTGTTTGTGGCAGCATTCCTTCCACTGTGATTCACCCTGCCATCGTGCGGCTTGGTCTGCAGTATTCCCAGGGCATTGTGGCGGGATCCAATGCTCGCTCTGTAGCCTTGCTGCATGCCTTCAAGCAGGTATAATCCCATAGACTAGACTAGATGCCTTTGTTGTGCTTCATTTTCTTATTCTGCTGTTTGCTCGATCCTGCATTTACAGTGTACCGCAAAGAAAACCAGATTTATTTAACAAATGTTTACTTTACAAAATAGAATATGCATATACTTGATTTATAGGTAATTTATTTTATTTTGTCTCACTTCAGGTCATACGGGACTATATAACTCCACCCAATGAGGAGCTTTCTAGAGACCTCGTCAACAAGCTAAAACCCTACATTAGGTACATATACAGATTGAAGGATTAAATATATTGTATGTAATATAGTTCTACATGCTGTTACAGCTTAGATTGAACCTTTTTAATTTGAATTAAATCTTGTTTTGCCTTTACAAAATGTTAACAGAATGTTAAAGTAATATTTAATGGATGCTTTGGCCTTTTTGTAATTTTCTTGCAGTTTTCTGAATCAATGTCGCCCCCTGTCAGCCAGCATGGGTAACGCAATAAAATACATCAAGAAAGAGATCTCCAATATTCCTAGTCAGTGCAAAGAAGAAGAGGTTATTCTCACACCCGACTCTATTCACGATCATTTAGCAGTGGTTTTGTCAGGGCTCGTATTCCTCAGCATTTCCTCTACGGCTTTCTATAAACGCATTCTCCCCCCCGCCCCCATCTCTCTGTGCTCAGGCAAAGAGTAAGCTCCAGACATGTATAGACCGCTACGTCGATGAGAAGATCATCCTCGCCGCCAAAGCAATCTCCAAGTACGCCATAGAGAAGATCAGCGACGGCGACGTCATTCTGGTCTACGGATGGTAAGAAGAACGCCACTGTCAAGGTGGCGTCGCAGCAGCTACCTGCTAAACGTTTTCCACGCACTCACAGCTGATTCATGTGCACCCCCCCCTTCCCCGTCAGCTCTTCTCTGGTCAACCACATCCTGTGCGAGGCCTTTGAGAAGAGCAGGAAGTTCCGGGTGGTGGTGGTGGACAGCCGGCCCCGGCTGGAGGGCCGGGAGACCCTGAGGCGGCTGGTGCAGCGGGGCATCAGATGCACCTACGTCCTCATCTCGGCCCTCTCCTACATCCTGCCAGAGGTGAGGCTCCTCTCCTGATCACCGGAGGACGTACGCAAGATGTACGCGCGCGCTGCAGCATCATCGACACTCAAGAACCCTTGTTTGGTCGGGCTAGCTTGTCCCATGGCTTAGCCTGGTCTTATTAAACCTTTATTTTACCAGGAAAGTGTACTCATCGAGATAAAAAATCTCTTTTACAGGAGTGTCCTGGTCAAGATGGGCATCAACAACAAAGATAATCACAATACATACCGAAATTGAAACAACAACAACAGTGTTACCATCCAATGTCACTGAATAACCAAAATATGCAAACTCTTAAAGTACACAATTTTAAAACCATGTACATCAGGATAGGTTTTCCTGTTATAATTTCATATTGGCATCAAACACACTCAGTGGCACAAGGTTATTTGAAGGTCAGCTTGACGACCATTCCATGCTGTAGGAGCAGCTACTCTAAAAGCCTTTTCCTCTCATTTCTGTACGTACAGCGGGAACTACATAAACATTTTGTGATCTTAGTCAATATGTTTTGCTGATAAGATCACCAAGATAGTAAAGTGTCAAGGAAAGAATGGTCTTATAAATTAACAAATACCAATGAACAAGTCCATGTGTCGATAATGAGGGCCAGCCCACTCTATTGTACAGAACACAATTATGAGTGAGCGCCCTACGCACCATGGTAGCCCGTGTCAAAAGAATGCAAGGATTGACAGCAAGCATGCGTGTACATTACATCCCTGTAATCTAAGACAGGCATAGAAGTACAAGTTTCTTTCTAGCTCCAAAAGAAAAACAAGACTTATTTCTAAAATAACGGCCCAACTTTAACTTCAGCGTTTTGACCAGGTATTGAATATGTGCCTTAAAGGAGAGTGTGGCCTTGATTAACATCCCCAGGTATTTGTATATAGGTACAGATGTACATTGTGTGTTTCTGTGGTTGGTTTTTGCTTGAATTTTGTGTCCTTAGGTTTTCTGAAATGAGCTTGAAAATGTAATTTATTTATTTATTTATTATTATTATTATTATGATGATTAATAATAATAATAATTAATAAGTAGCAGGTCCCGATGGCAGCCAACCTTACACCAAACAGGGCTGAAAGGTATGTTGAATTTGATGCTTGTCTAGCTAAAGCGCTGGTTCCATTTACGGAGGCACATTCCACATATTAGAGGTGAAGTCAGCGATGCTGGAGAAAGATTGTTGAAATGTGAACACTTTTTTTTTTTTTTTTCCCCCCCTCCCAACTCCAAATTGGCCAGGCGTTGTCAAGTGTGTGATAGCGTGTGACACGGTCTCTGTTTGCGTTTCCACACACTGAGTCGGGGATATGTCAGACGGACAGTTAGCGGACCGTGATGTGAAATTAGCTGATTTCGACAAAAAATTGTTTTGGCTTACAATCGCTCTGCCGTTTCTTATGTCGTTTCGAACCCTGAATCCAATTCACGTGTTTTGGTGCCGCCGCGTAACATGCGGTGTGGACATAGGCATGGGCGCGACAAGTCCTTCGAGCAGCGGGCAGAAGCTCAACCACCGCTCGCTGCTCAAGTGACAACATGCCATGCATGCAATAGAACCAAAGGCGTGGGGAATTGCAGCTTTGGACAACAATGGAGGAGCTCGAGATGGGTCACGAGTTGGTCACTGTGAAACGATGTTGACGCCATGCACCTACCGTTTCCTCAGCGCTCTTCATTGTTCTATATCGGCTAGCCACCATAATGCTGTAGCTAGACCACATGGATACAAAGCCACCTCTTTTGCACTTTCCTTAGCGGCACATACGTGTTTTAAAATGAGTTGTGTGCAGCATTTTACATGGTTAATCTAACTAAAATGCCCTTTACGCACACTTGTAATCCTCTATCTTACTGATGCCACACCAAATAATAACATGCTACCTGTCGTAGTCATTGTCTTTATGCTAGCTAGCCACATGTTGCTCCTGTGTAGTTGGTCCCGCCCTTATTGTCCATCTCCTTTTACAGGTATCCAAAGTGTTCCTGGGAGCTCATGCCCTGTTGGCCAATGGATATGTGATGTCCCGCGTGGGGACGTCGCAGGTCGCTCTGGTGGCCAAAGCCTATAACGTGCCTGTGCTGGTGTGCTGTGAGACCTACAAGTTCTGTGAGAGGGTCCAGACCGACTCCTTCGTGTCCAATGAATTAGGTACAATACAAATGATGTGTATTTAGTTGCCTTCTTTTGCAGTATGTTAACAGTTTTACCCCGAGAACAAGCATAAGCCGTTATCAAAGTGTCTTTTAAAATGAGTAACAGACACGCGCAACAACTGGTGCTATCAGAATCATCTAGTAGCGCATGGTGAATAATGGACCAGGATCACCTTTGTGTCTCCGCTCAGATGATCCCGATGACCTCATTGTGACCCGGAAGGGGAAGACTCAGCTGCAGCATTGGCAGGAAGTGCCTTCACTGGGCCTGCTCAACCTGGTCTACGACGTGACGCCACCAGACTTCGTGGATCTGGTCATCACGGATCTGGGGATGATCCCGTGCACCTCGGTGCCAGTCGTACTGCGGGTCAAAAACGTGGACCAGTGATCTTGCGCCGGTCCAAAGCGCCATGCAGGCGTGTTGGTGGAGTGTGTGTGCGCGCGTGTGTGAATGCATGCACACAACACAATATGTTGTGCTTTTGGCATGTAATAAATATCTGAAATAGCATCTGCTTTTTAAATGGAGTCCATGTGTACTTTGTCTATGAACTGAGAACTTACAGGCATGTTTAGTTAAACATGAGACAAGCCAATCTTAGTTTAGTAAAAAATAATTCTATAAGTTACCACTGTTTGGAATGCTATTTTTAATGTCAGATAAAGGAATTATGTGCTAAATGTCGTTCTGCTAATATATGCCTAATATTGAATTTGGTAGGTTTCTTTCTGTGTGCAAAGTTGTTTCCCCATATTCCATGTCTTTTAATGCTATGTCACAACTAGTCTCAGCCTCTTCTGTCCATTAGCACTAAATCACATAAGCAACCCTGCTGAATGTAGACTGGCTCTGCGAGACAATTCCACAACCACAGAAAGAATATAGGCCTTTGAGTGACCTTTAGAAGCGATTGCTTAAAAATGGGAAACTTAAACATGTCTTGTTGGAATACTCATTTATTCACAACTGGCAAACATGGTGTGCAACTGATAAACATACCAACAGGTGGTTGCTCACTATTCACCAGTGGCATGTGGCTATTCATATTGAAAGGCATGTCCCACATGCAGCGAGTTATTGCTCCAATCTACTAAAAATGTATGCTACATGAAGTGTACATACTGGTTATCAAATGTACATGTAAACACAAGTGATCAAATAATTTATAACCACAGTAGTAGAATATGTTCATTAAGGATAAAGAACACAAACTATTTAAAAGTAATTAAAAGCACAGTCAGTTACAGTAGACCTACATACTACATACTATTTTTTTCTTTTATAAATCTGCATGCAGTTGTACAAGTTTCAAAAATACTGTACGCTTTAAACATTTTCCCTTAAGGGTGCTGCTATGCAAACTTAAAACAATTAAAATTGGTCTGAGTAGAAGTTAGACCTTGTGTAAACAATATTTTACAATTTGTCAGAAAACAACATCTGGTACAGTAGATTAATGCCAAAAAGACCTCAGCCTGACTTGACCTTGCGTCGCTGGGTGACCCACAGCAACGAAGCCATCACAACAGTTGCTGCAGCCAGAGGCCCAAACACTTGGAACACTGGAAACTCCCCCTGTTAAGTACATATGTACAACAATATTACAAATTACAATTATGGTATCACAGCCAAAATGGCATGGCGTTTTAAAATGATAATTATATACATACTGTACAGTGTGCATATTCTTGCTCACTGACCTTACGTAGACATTTATATCCATGGTGGTTGTCAGCACAGTTGCACTCATAAAAGCCAGGGCCGTATGGGGCACAAAGGGAGTTCTCTGGACAGTTTAAAGCTGTAAAACATCAGCAAGTAAGACACTATCAGATCTAGTCAAATATGCCATGCAGCGTAGCTATGCCCATGTAAAACAAAACTGAAACATAGCTGGTTAAAGCAAAGAAATAACTGGTTGATACCACACTTACACATTTGTCCAGTTTGGTTGCACAGGCTCTTTTGACCTTGGCAAAAATGATTTCCCTCTTTTAACTCCACCTTATCCCAAGATGCATTACCACCGGGACAGTCAACATTTGAAGGCAATATCCTACAAAGAAAAAGTGTTAATGAATGACATGTTCATTTAACATAACACACTATACTGTATCGCATTACTTACAAGTAGTTTAAGTCAGTAAATCCTTGAAACACCAAGTCAGTTATGTTGATAATGGGGTTGAGGGAAAGGTCCCTGTAATGGAAAAGTGTATGAATTTGAAGTGTTCAAACAAAGGTAGGCTAAATCACAATACAAGCACTATATGCTACTGTGTACAATTGCATGCATGCATACAGTACATACATTATTAAAGTGGTCCATGCTTCCTGAAGATGCTCCACGTGACTTAAAGAACAATTTGATAGGTCCAACCTGAATACAAATATAACAAACAATAATAATAAATACATAAATAAATAAATAAATACAAATAAATAAATGACAGACGTCAAAAGTTAAAACATTAATTTAAAGATATGTGCAGACACGCATTGTCAAATATAGAAGAACCGTCTCTTTTAAAGGATATAGGTCAGAGAAAAGGCCTGGCCTAAGTAACTCAAATTACAGATCGCCAACAATTACATTGGATTTATAAAGAAAACTAAGTATTGTGTAGTAATTCACTTAAATATACTGCTACACAGTATTTTTATATTTACTCAATCAAGCCTGGTAGGCTGATAGGCTACAGTACAACCAGTCAGTCTCATACTGTTATCAGGGGATACCCAACAGAGTACATTTCTATGCATGTTACTGAGTAAAATAATCACACATTACTCAGTAGGAGCATATAGCCTGTCATTTAAATATTGCTTTAAGTTTTCATTAATTCTGTCAGACCTACCCAATGACGTATTCTATATTGCTGTCGTTGGCAGTTTTCAAGCAGCAACGTCTGTCTATCCGGCCTGGGTGTTCAGTGCAAAACCTGTCCACAGCAGTACCGTTTCTGATACTCCCGTTACAATGTTTACATACCTTCAATAAATAATGTAGATAAAGCATAAAGCTTAATTTACAGAATTGTATTTCAGTGAACACTAGCCTATAGTAATCATCCATACCTGCAGGTCAGTCAGTTGATAGCTGTCGTAAAAACATAAAGACATTATTAAAATAACCATAAATGGTCTCAGCTGGTAATAGCCAGCTTTCATTTTCGTCCGCGTTAGTCATATGACCATGATACTGTAGTCTGCTCTTGTCAAGACGTGGAAGATATTGTTATTGAGCCTCAATAACAGTAGCGTACAGTTAGCAGATCGATCCTCCTCCGGGTAAAGGTTTGGTCGTTATAAAATAGACTAAATAAGACAACCTTACGATTGATTTATAATACTAGTAATTGACAGTATCTGAATTGTACATTCGTTCTATTTTACTGGGGCTACTCCGATTTATCGAGGGAGTCGCATGGAGGAGTAAACATTGTATTTATGATGTTTGGCCGCAAAGGTAGCGCTCAAGCACTCCGTTTTGCGAATCAATTACGCATGCACACAATTGGCTAATATATAAATAATATTAAGAGTTAAATATACTATATATTTTCGTCGTATTTGTAGTATACGTTATTTGTAGAACATGTAGAAGTGTAGAGGAAATGTAGCGGAAACATGTATTAGTAGCTACCAAATATCTATTTGCAGTACAGTAAAATATGTACGGGGCGATGTAGAGACCAAATTAAACACTGTACGTTTTCCACAAATTTAGTCTACAGTGGATATAAAATTACAAATCTAGTATTTACATGGCTAGTTTAAATATAATAATAATAATAATTTGTAAAACGGATAAATACACTTAGACAAATAAATAATTACTGACATGTAATTACTTTAGGTACTAGCGCTTGCTGTCATACTGGTAATACCATTACGTGGACGGCAAACACGGTGCTAAATTCTGTTAATATAATAAAACGAAAGTCTGTATAATTATAGTCTATATTAAACATTGACGTATGTAGGTAAAAATGTGCCACCGGTGCATATTTTATAACATTAATTATAACATACATTACCCCCATGGATCAACACAATGGTTTGATCCGTGAGGTTGTTGCTTTGCTCGAGTCGACCCTGTGGCTCGGCCAGATACATATCGAATACATTATGGTATCGTATCAGAATTTTAGCTGCGTTTTCTCGATTTGTATCTTATTTCATTTAAGTGATTGGTCCAACCGCGTGCACGTTTTATTTAGGCGTTGTAGGCTATAAATGCAAAACTATAACACGTTTGATAGTTTTCGCACAACCGCTCATCGTCGGATCTACGCGGGGGATTTGCAGGAAGGAAAAAAAACATTTCCATTTTAAAGTTCGTCTGTCTGATTACGCAAGTAAATGGAAAATTGATTAGTGTGAGTCTGCATGCCCCGGGAAACAGGTTCTGTAATACATGTTTGTAACTTGCCACTAATCGTTTGTAGAGGAAAACCAAGACATTATCCAAACGATGAAGGTATAATAACTTAGATTTGCAACATGGCTGCTACAAGGAAGGTAGTGAGAAAAGTTTAGGACTGACGTGGGAGAAGTTCAATTCGAATGCTGGCACATGAGTACGGTAGTTGCCTAATACAAACCTTCAACCCGCCACCACCGACTCCCTACAGTACGTGTCGTGCACCCAGTAGATTTAGCAAATGAGAGCGCACCTTTTCTGTAGTCAACACCGACAGTCACTGCAGTGGACTTTCTAAGAAATTGCAGTGTAAGCAAGCAGCCTCTTCCTGATTAAAAATGCATTTTTCCATTCCTGAAACGGAGACTTGTTCGGGTGAAAACGGATCAACATATGTGGTGAGCATAATTAAGTTTGTTCAATTGGTGGTAACGTCAGTGGGATAGCTTTGCTACAATTTTAATATATTTTGTCTTGTCTTAAGGATCAATTAATTAATCACTATTATATACATAACATACATAACATAACCGTATTAGTGTTTTCAATGTGAAGGTGCAGCTATAACGTTGTGTAATACTTAAAAGCAATGGGAGTAGTAGGCTATAGGGCAGGTCATGGAAGTAGACATACATAGGTCTACTGTACATAAGCATACAGTTAGTTATTTCATGACCGGGTCACCGTAGGCCTCAGGTGTACAATGGGTGCTAAAGACAATATCTAAACCTGTGGGTGGTCCAAGTGTTGATGTGAAAGTGATATCTTGACCTCAGGCCAACAATGCACTTTCTGTTTTAAGGGGTGTTTGAGACGGCAATCAAATTAAAGCTAAAATAAATTCACATCCTAGTTACACTGCCACCTCTTCTACAGTATTGCAAGGTGACTCCATAGTAGTGATATGATTATTATGGCTATTGCTTATTAATAAGGCATATCTGCAGTTACATTCAGATAGTGATTAATTGATTGTGGTTCACCTGCGGCCTTTGTGGATTAGATTAGTGACACCATCCATCCATCCATCTTCATCCGCTTATCCAGAGTCGGGTCGCGGGGGCAGCAGCTCCAGCAGGGGACCCCTAACCTCCCTTTCCCGAGCCACATTGGAAAGTTCTGACTGGGGGATCCCGAGACGTTCCCAGGCCAGTGTGGAGATATATTATCTCCACCTAGTCCTGGGTCTTCCCCGAGGCCTCCTCCCAGCTGGACGTGCCTGGAACACCTCCCAAGGGAGGCG
>JAODTR010000017.1:1952388-2000678 GCA_025399935.1 Amblyopsis rosae
CAGACAACACAGCTCTCAGGATCATAGGGACACACAAACCTCTCCACCACGATAAGGTGATGGTTCCCAGAGAGGTGTCAGATCAACATCTATTTAAATTGATGATATGATGGCTTTCATGGAAATGTCATTTACACAGGAAATGGTTGTGGTTAGTGTAATGTCACATCATTGCCTTGTGTAGGCCTTGTGTGTTGCACATACTACTGTACAGTCTATGAGCATCACATACATAGTAATATACTAGTGGAAATGGAAATTAAGTTCATATTACAGTAATACACAATCAGCCCAATTATGTTATGACTATTTTTCATCCTTAACCCTTTTTACATTAGCTAGTATCAGCCAACATCTGTTTGAATACAACATCATATAATATCCAAACCATACAATATCCAAACCAATGAGACACTATTAAAGAGTATTATATTATAGATTATTGACCCTGGCAATCGGAGGGCAAAGCTACAGCATATGAATATTTACATGGTGTGCATTCTGGTATATACGGAATATATTGACATTTGCTACACACCTAGACAGTGACACAGCCTTTAACGAGCATTCTCACACCTCTGCATTCTAATGTACTATGTATTGAAGGCAGCTTATTGCATGGTTTGTGATGAAGATGCTGGTGATGTTACATATTCATCAGTGCACTGATGGATACTGTCATCGATGGACACCACTCATCTTTATTGTCAATTTATATGTATAAACATTAAACACTGAATATCATTTTTTTATATATACAGTATGCACAGTATTCTAGTGCATGATGCAGACAGCCAATGGAATGGCCACGCTACAGCATATATGTACTTGAGACTGCTTCAGTACACATGACATTGCATTTCCCAGCAGTTATGCCAAGCATTGCCCTTGAATCTCTATTGAGTTCATGTAGGGTGGTCCATTAGCAAAAACGCTGCTTGGGGGAGTTGTTTCTGCATTGCCTAAAGGTAACCAGGAATAACTAACTGTATCTAGAGAAAATGGCACTTCTGCAGTATACAGATTAGATAGATGGCTTCCTATTCATCCTATCCACAGAAAATAAAACGTCAAATAATAATTCTCTTAAATATTTTGTTATTTTCCTACATTTCTAAAGTTTCCTAAAGTTTATCATTTAGGGAGTGTATCATATGTTAAGCAAATCTTTGAAAAATGTGTATCTTATTTGATAATTGGTCATGACTTAGAACAAATATAATTGACTGATCAAGCAATTTATTTTAACGATGTTAAATCCCAGTAGAGAAAACATATTTACAAAGTGTAATGCTTATTCTGGATTATTATGAACACAATTAACAGGATGGAGGATGAGACATAAAATTATTCCATATTTATCTAGATCTGCTGGCAGATTGTAGTGTGACAGTATGGCACCCACATCCCCGTGATCATTATTCCATTATTCCATTATTCCATTATTCCAAAATGAAAAAGGTATGAATGGAAGGGATGGCCAACGGTGATTACACTGTCCAATCTATCCTCTGCATGCCTTGTTATGTTGTAGGTGTCTATCGACGGGAGCCTGCCAATCAGTCAAATTACAGCGCAAATGCTTGTTATTGTACAGGAATTAACCCCTATGATAGAGACTATGATAGAGACTATTGTCATGTCATGTTCTATACTGTATGCTTAGTTGAGGATTGTCCGTGATTGGTCTTCAAAGGTGCATCTCATATTAAGGAATAAGCATTTTTAGCTAATCCACCGGAGGCATTGCTATGGATACCTCCAGGCTATGTTCTGATAACTGCAATTCAGCATCTCGCTAATCAGTTCTGGCAGAACACAGGCCATCGATGGAACATTTTATAGATTTAGTTAAATCTTGGGTGACAGTATATATGAATATTAACAATGAAACTGTATTTTCCCAACATATCAAATTGTCATCTAATCAACTATTAATATGATTTGAGGATCTGTTGGGAGGAATTGCTGGCTGATTTTATTTAGTTATTCAAGTAATTACATTACATAATATACATAGAAATACGCAGGATTATAATTTATAGCAGAGAAGGTTACCACTTAATGGAAGAAATTTCACATTTTGGTCATGACAGATGACAACATTTGGCGCAATACATCAATATGATCATAATCATATTTGATATCACTAACACTTCTTTCTCATTCCTATTATACTAATTATAAAAGATTTGTTATTTAAACTTATTAGTATTGAACAGACTTGTCAAGAATATTAATCAAATATGCATTATAATCTCCCCCTTCTTCAACTGTTGCCATGGGAATTGCTATGGTTCTTAACACTGCATACAATGATGTTTGGATGTGTTATACTGACCTCTGCAGGATGACATGAATGGATGATGAGAAAATAAGCACAATGATTGTCATAAAAATGCCTATTACCTATACCACTATTTGTCGTTTGACCTTTTTTTTAAGCAAATTGAAAAATGTATTCATAATAATGTAACTCATATTTGTCTGTCACTATTCTAGGCTATACAAATTCTTATCAAATGCTTAATGATGTATTGTTTCATTGAACATATTGTAAGTACATTCAACAATTATTCATATTTACATTGGATTGATCATCTTTATTTTGTCAGTAATAAAAACAAATACATACTGTATATCTTATCTAAGGCATTAAACACGAATCAACCTTTGTTCATATCTATACAGCATTTGATTCTATTCTCTAGGCCCTATTTTACACTTTTTAAGGGAATATCCATATTCTGTTATGACAACATACACATTAGCACACACTACGTGACGACGTATGTGGCATCAGTGCTGTTTGTGCTCCAGAGGTACCTCCTTTGTAAGAAATAACGGAATTGAAAAACTGCCTAACGTGCATACTTATCTTCATCTGACGCATTTAAGAAAGTATTTTTACACTAGTCACAGCTAGAAAGGATTTTGACATTAGTCATTTTGTGTTTATAAGATGGCTCAAAATAGTAATGATAGTGCATCCTAAAATTGTCAAATGTAATGTAAGGTTGTGTTATTCTAATGCAATCATGGTCATGTAAAGCAATATGTTGTACGTACACATTTGTACAACCAAGCCACTTGTAATTGGCCACTACTGTGTAACTGTGTACATCCAGGTTTAAATGCGTAGTTTTATGGTGTAAGAGGAATGCCTATTCACACTGCTGTTTCCTGTCCACTCAGGAAGGGGGTTATCTCAAACATAAATTGGCCTGGATCCTAAGGGCGGGCTCAGTGCATGATCAAACCCTCAGTAATGATGTGTTGAAATTCAACTGAGTTGATGCCATTCTGTGTTGCCTTGTCATAGTTTATCAAGCAACAATGGTCTTATTGAGGAATGAAGGATTGCTTTGTTATTGTAAATGATATTACAGTTGTTTTGCTGGTGTTTGCACTGTAGTCTGTAGCTGGTAGCACAGAAAAAGTACAGTATTTAATTGTAATTATGTACAGTTAATCATTGTCTTAATAAGGAAAGTAATCATAATTAAATGTTTTTTCAAAATCTGGAAGCACTACTGTATTTTGACTGAGCATTTCCTCCTGCTAATACATCACCACATTAAATTGGTGTTTACAGCTATAGCAACGCTGCTTAGGAAACACAATGAGCATGATGCCATCTAATTCTGGACATTTGACATTGCTTAAATATTGATTCTACATTAATAGACACGTCAACCAATTCCACTTTTTTCTATAGTGCATCTGAGATGGACATGTTATGTTCTCTTTACTTTTTTCTTCTTTATTGGTACTTAGACTTCTAGCAACTATTTGCTGGTCAATTTGATACATGTTTTAAATCCCCTGCATATACATATTACATATTGTATGGATGTTTGTTCCAAAGGCATAACACAGTTAGCCCTAATGACATGCTGCTGGTGTTCTACTGTAACAGAATGACGACTGTGTATGGCAACTGGTGTAGATCTCTTCTACTGTTGACTACTGTTTATACGTCGCTTTGGATAAAAGTGTCTGCGAAATTATATAAACGGAAATATGTATTAAGGTTACCATATAATATATGTATTCTCAGGTAAATCATTTCCATTTGATCAATATTTTATGATTTATTATCAGTTTTCTAACAAAAAGTAGCTATATGCTTTGGGTACATGTTGTTGTACCATAAAAAAATCTTAAGATTAACTGTATTTGACATCCAACTGTCGGTTTACATCATTTTTATACATCCATTCAAAATGTACACCATTGGTGAATCGTGTGTGTTTTGCTCTGCGTACTGTGAAAGTCTTGAATGGAAGCTGGATTACTGAAGAAGTTCCATGCAGCACTGAGTTCCAAACTGTCCATGTTGACATTGCAGTGAGCGAAAAGTATCAAATGAAAAAAACAGCCTTTATAAAAGTAGGCAAAAAAAAAGAACTTGATAAAAAATTAAGGTATGTATACTATATCAAGTCATGAAGTTCATTTTAAGGTTATATTCATCATAATTGAAACTATTCCCTGTGGGCCTCGGAAGGAAAAATTATCTTATTTTTTTTTGTTTGTTTGTTTGTTTGTTTGTTTGTTTGTTTGTTGCTCTGTCAGGGCTGGAACTCATACTGGCCCTCTGTGGCGATGAAGAAGTCGTTCAGGGTGTTCTGAAGGTATTCAAAGGTGGGCCTGTCCTCGGGCTTCTCCTTCCAACACACCATCATGATACCGTAGAGCTCACCTGGACAGCCGTCGGGACATGGCATCCGATAGGACTGCTCCAGGTTTCGGATCACGTCTGGGTTGGTCATTCCTGGAGAGAAATAAACACACATCCAGTCTGTGTTAAAGGTATTGTGTTGTTATACAGTCAGGTCATGTAGCTGATGCGTTTATCCAAAGCGACTTACAATGAGTACAATTACAAGAATCAGAGTTATAGGCTTCTTGCTCAGGTGGGATTTGAACACAGAGACTGTGGCATTGGACATTAGGCCTAGAGTCTGAATTAACAATTCCAGACACAAAATTCAGCATATAATTTTTTATTATTAATTATTAATTATTAATATTATCACTGGTGGAGTAGGATGTCCTGCTCAAGGAAATTGTATGAGTTATGCTTGTAAAGCAGAAACAATATGCATGGAATTTTGGTCCATTACAATCAAAACAAATGGAGCTACTGTACAGTGTGTGGTTGTTTGTGTTTTCTCATCTTTATGCATATTAACCTGGGTAGGGTATTTTTCCATAAGTCACTATTTCTGTCAGCAGAATCCCAAACGACCAGACGTCAGACTTGATGGTGAACGTGCCAAAGTTGATGGCCTCCGGGGCTGTCCATTTGATGGGGAATTTAGCACCTGGCCATTTAAAAGGAAGACAAAATTGTGTTGAATAATAATATCACTGTACTATACTGAGGATGTGGTGTGGGTAACGTGTGTGTATTAGGGCTGGGCGCGTTAACGCGTTAATCTTTGCAATTCATTTGAAATGTTTAACGCATAAAAAAAATATTATTGCAATTGACGCAGCACTTTTTCTCTCTTTCTTTCTCTCTCCTTTTGTTTGTATTTTTCCAATCCCAAATATCTCTCCCCCATTTGCTTCCTGTCTCTCTATACTGTCCTGTTCATAAAAGAACAAAAAGCCAAAAAATTCAAATAAAAAGTTAGATTAATCGCAATTAATCACTGCAATTTGCGCTATAATTTTTTTTTTTTTGTCAACGCCCAGCCCTACTGTGTATATATACTAAATGTAAAACAAACAACAAAAATGTATAATAATAATACAAACTAAAAGCCTATATTAAATATTAAAAGCCATTGGACTCTTTACCTTCCTGGGCTGTGTATTCTGACTCTATTATTCTGGCCAAGCCAAAGTCTGCAATTTTGCAGTGCAGGGTTTCATTGACCAGGATATTGGCTGCCCGCAGGTCTCGGTGAATGTAGTTCTTCTTTTCTATGTAAGCCATGCCTTCAGCTATCTATCAATGAGACAAGGAAAGCATTTTTCATTTAAAAGATATGTAAGATTTGTGTTTATGGGGGGGGGATAATTCATGTGGGCATATCTATGGTAAGAATGTGTGTACAACCTTAAGATGGGTTATACAGGATGTACTAGCTCTCAGGAAGTTAAAGTGTGTTGTCTCTGGGGGCAAGATAGTTTGAAGGAACAAACAGTTGATGGAAAAAAAAAAAACTTCCTGTCCGGATGTTAATAATTGCCGCAGGGTAAAGCTTTCAAGCTAGTATAACAAGAAAGATCTGCCACAGAAGCCTCATGTAGTGATGACAGTTTCCACAGGTTCACACTGGGTGATAAAGCCTACATGTAAATAACATAACCTACATAAATGCCTATAGTCGCTACTGTAAACCAACTATAAATAGACCCCATGCATGCATATGCAGAATCAGAAGCTAACATCATTATCAGTTCATGCAAAAAGCAGTACTGTGCGTTTTCTCAGAACATTTATTTTCAAAACAGCACACTTTGCTTTTTTGAGACATTTCTTTTAACTGACCTCCCCCCTTCCCCTCTTCCCTAAATGATGTGGACCAACAATAAACCCGGACCTGTGCAGGTCTTTAAAAGATCATAGACTCAGCATGCCCATGTCAACCGTAGATTTCAGATGGAACTATAGGCCTGGCCAATTGGGGGCCAGATCAACGAAATATGAACACTGAATAAATTCTACAATTACAATTCATGAATTACATTTGGGTGTCTGGTTAAAGTAACATTTTACTTATATTTATATTATTTTAAAAAGTGCACATGTCCTACCTGTGCTGACATGTCTATCAGTTTTTTTATCTGCAGTTTCCTTCCTTCATTAGTCTTCAAAAAGTCCAAAAGACTCCCTATAGAAAAAACAGAATCAGAATTGACAATAAAAAAATATTTAGCAGATAATATTTATAAAAAATATATACAGCAACAAATTAAGCTTCCAGTTAACTTTGGTAGACATTGTTATATATGAGTAGGGTTCTGAATAGCTCAAGGCAATTGATAGACTCAAGTCTGATGCAAGTCAGAGTTTTATTAACTTCTAGTGACTTAAGACTTGATTAAGACTTTGGTGTTGTATGAGATGAATTCCTTGTTGTTCAAGCTGCTGTTTGTTATGCTATTAAAATATACTGTATATTACTGTACGTTTTGATTTGCTATTGTATACACTCAGGATTTGAGACGTGAACATAATGAAATGGACTTGACAGACTAACAATTGATAACATTTATACATAGACAGACTTGAGCATTGCGACTTATCACTTGCTTTTGACATTGTATGTAGCTCTCAACCATTTAAACACCATTACGAAAAATATGCTTATATATCCAGCCGGCTCACCATTGCACATGAACTCTGTGACTATAAAGATGGGTTCGATAGTGACCACAGCGTGTAGGCGCACCAGGCGATCATGCTTCAGCGTCTTCATGAGGTTGGCCTCCTGAAGGAAGGCTTCAGGCTCCATGGAGCCTTCCTTTAAGGTCTTAATAGCAACCTTCTGGCTGTTCTTATAGTAGCCTAAGAAGTAAATAGTGTTGTTTAAAGCCTTGACCATTATGACCTGTTATCCAGATAAGGTTGTTCATTGCTTGTGCATGAGCAGAGGTGGGGGTCAATATACAGTATATGCACTATATTAAAGATAATCAAACAATATAATACTTTTCATAACAAATAAAGTCTTTACTTTATAGCAAGTAAAGACTTATAGCAAACTTGCAACCCCTGGGTTAATAGCCAAGATGTGTGGCTGTATATGCATAGTGTGTTTGAATGGAGGGAAATTACAACAGGTGTATCTGAGACCACACAGTCCCACATTTGTACAATATTTTAACGATTGTAAAACAGTGGCTGTATATTCTATCTATACAGTACATTATATACAATATATTATACCAAACATAAAGTTGTCGTGCCTCCAGTAATGAACGTATGCATTTGGATGTTGTCACTCACCCATCCACACCTCACCAAACTGTCCAGCCCCAAGTTTCTTCAACATTTTCAGTGACTCGCGGGGTATTTCCCATTCATCCTGGGCCCAAGGCTGTTGCGGGGCATAAGACTTACAAGGGGCATTCAGTCGCTGGCACAAACCATCTGCTGTACCTACCCCCAAACAGTTGTGAAGGTAAAAAATGCAGTCACACATTTTTAGAGTCTGACATGTTCAAACATGTGCAATGTTAACATAATCATACAATGGTTGATTCATGTGATGCTGTAAACGTATGTGCATGATATCAAAAGCTGCGGTATGTGTCTACTCTTATACTCAGCCCCCATCATCCCGAGAATCATGTGGGAGGTTTGGCCTTTTTACAGTATCTGGTTTAGCAACTGTGTGAATATATTACTACACGACTTGAGCAGCAATTGCCCAGCACTTCATGAGCTTTAAATTTTTTTGAAGTAGTCCCTGTCACAGCACTAATTCTACAAGGTTGTGATGACATACTGTATCTTTCCATCACTTGTTGATATCTTAACTGATGTGCATGAGACACTTGCAACATTATATCAGTGGTTTGAAACCGCACATATAACAAGGCCAGTATGCTTAGCACTCACTGTGTTGATCACACACTTACGAGAATAGTATTTAACCAGCTCCTGCAGGGATGGGAATGACGTGGATGGAGAGATGTAAAAGCCACCTTTATCCAGAGTGCGGATCTTGTAGTGTTTCACTATGTCTCCGTGATCCAAATCAGGATCCCGAATCGACAAAGAGTAAGCCCCTAGAAAAAAATCCAGATTCACGAGAAACATTGAGAGAAATGTTCTTGCATGGAACTTTTTCAAGGTACACTTCCTGATTGTGTTAATGTACGGCTGTTAACTGCTAAAAACAGTTAACTGTTAAACGTTTGAGACATAATTGCCCATAACAGTTGGGAGGCTATATGAGGGAAGGGTAGAGAATTGTATATGCCTAATAGATGTTGAGAGGAATGTGAGTGACTCAAGATCAATTTTGTGAGTTTGAGCTAGAATGACAATGTATAGTATTTGAGCCATAGCTCTATTTACACGGGGATACAAATTAAGGAGTGTCCATTTAAACTACAGTATATTGTATATTGAATAGATTTATCTGGTTGTACTAGGATTGCAGGACAAGAGAAGTGTTCCTTACCTTTACTGGTCTCGCTCTCTCGGACCAGAAAAGAGCCTGCTTTGTTTCCAGGGGCCAAAAGCAGTCGTTCACACTCTCTCCTGCTCAAGTCCTTAAAAAGCCATCTGCAATCGCAGGGTATTACACCTTTTAATTTTCAACTTCACTATTGCTAGTAATGGCAACATTGTTTTGTCAGAATGTTTTTTTCCCCCATTCACAACAACGTACTTTTCAGCATCTACTGTATGTGCTCTGACTACATAGTTACTTGGTATATAGCCCTCATTTCCAGTCAGCAAGGACCTGGCCATAAACCAGTCTCCATCTCTGCAAGGAAATCAACAGACATATTCATATCCAATTGCCATGAGCTGCTTCTCATTAACCTCATATTCACTGTGTATATAAAAATGTACAAGAAATAGGAACTTACTCCTGTAAAATTTTAAGTCTATCTCCCTTTTTGAATGGTAAATCCTTATTACTAGTTGAATTGAAATCATGTTGCGCAATGACGACATCTTCATCTGTAAGCAATAAAACCAAACAAGACAATGTACGGACTACACAGTAGTGTCTTTTAAGTACATGGATCCCAAGTATCTGTTGATGTTAATAATCATAACTTTGATGCCCTGCATAAAAAAGCCTTTTATGATTGTGTTATGGGTTTTACCTTTATTTTTGAATGTCTATACAGAGACTTATCAGCAGGCTTTTTTATCTAATCAGTTAATCAGTAAAGCAACATTTCTACAGCAGAATAGCAGATAGCAGCACTTTACTAAATACTTTCTTTATGTAAGATAATAAATATTGATCACCGTTTTCTGACAGTGAGTGACTTCTTTGTACCTAAAAAGCGAGACAAGAGATAAAAGCGAGAATCGTTGGCATTACTTGGCATCTCAGAGGGTTATTTTAATCATGAGTTATTCAGAATAGGCCTACAGCCTTTACAGCAGTTACATGTGTTAACTTAATCATTTAACATTACAATATACATACTGTGTTATATGACCCCAGTGCTTGTGGAGTCTTTTTTTCAAAGTGATGTACTTTCTCTGGTTTCTGACCACTGCAAGCACAACCCATCCTGATTGAAAACAGACAAAATAATAATGGTTGTGAGGTTATGCTGCCAAAATTACATTGTCTTGGTCGTAATACATCAGACCGATTGTGCTGTATGTAGTGCACTGTAGTGCATGCTACAGTTTGTTTAATAAACACTGGCACCTGATAAAGTAGACTCTAAATCTGAAACTGGTGTCTGTCTCTTCTGCTTGCACCAAAGGCCCCCTGACTGTACCACAGAGACGTATATGAGTTCATGCTGCTGTAAAGAGATAAATGAAGCTTCAGAATACAAAATGATTTGCCAATCCCTTGATGTCTTGTTGACAACAGCGCAATAAACATAACATCAATAGGAGGAATTGAATACATATACAATTTTGCTTTGAGGTTTGCATTACATTTGCTAACATTATGGTAAAAGTATGACAACTAAAATACTTTTGTGTACGGGTGTGGATGTATTGTGTATGTATTCACTACCCCCAAATTGGAAAACATTTATAAAAGAACTAATATATAATAAATAAACTGTTAAATATGTCTCAGTTATCAATTCCATTAGGGTTTGATACATATTATGTGTTCCATAAATATAGCACTGAACAGTTTATAAAAACCATTAGTATATTTCACTTCCTTATCTACAGGCAGAGACATTTTCCATTTGTCAGGCATTTACATTTACATATACGGAATTTGGCAGACACTTTTATCCAAAGAGACTTACATGTAGTACATTTGTCAGTAGTTGGACAGGTCATATACCAGCAATTATAAGACAGCATCATTGCCTTGAAATGGATGCAGTCAGTAAAGGGCTACATTACATTGACAGAACCAATGCAAGTTTGTTACTAATAGGTCACCTTTTTGTGAACATGTTACACTATAACAGGAACGCTGTAACTCAACCAGTGCCTACAACAATTGTACTTAGTTTTATGAAATATTTCTTGGCCATATTGCTGGAATTTATATGTGTTCCACCAATGTTTTGATATCTCACGGTAACTCTGTGTGCTAAGGGTAATAATATATTGAACTGGACCAACCTCATAATCCTTATTATATTCATCAGAATCCAGATTGTATTTCCCTTTCAAAACAAGGTAATTACAGTACATATTAGGAAAGCTATGCTACCAGGTTCAACCTACAACATAGCCTATGAATTTTCATTCTGATTGTTCATAAATGTGCCATAGTGGCTAAACAACCAATTAAAAATTTGACTGAACTGATATTTATGAATAAGCTATTCACACAGTACATAGTTGGTATGTTATCTAGTCAGTACATGTTTACAGATGATTTAATTACATTTGAAACTCCCATGTAACTTATAGAAACGTTACCTCAGCTCCTCAGAGATGTAAGATGAGTGCCTTGAGTAATATTCCACAAACTATATATATATATATATATACACAGTATACTGTATATAATTTTGTATATAACAACTAACTTACCAAGTTTGTAGTTACTTGTTTATTAATGTAATTGATTTCCCTCAGTATTTTCCAAATGCAAGTTGTCAGTTTTATACAAGTATACCGGTAGTATCAGTTTGTATTAAATTAATAAGGTTCAGCAAATACATTGAACCTGGCCTGGGCATTAGACACCAGATGTATACGCCATATAGCCTACTGTAAATGTGCAATTTCCTCTGTGAATACTCTTTTAGCATTCCCTCTCTCTCTCTCTCTCTCTCTCTCTCTCTCTCTCTCTCTCTCTCATTCTCTCACTCTCTCTCTCTCTCTGTCTATCTCTCTCATGCACACACACAGGCACAGTCACATATCCATCCACGAGCACAGTGAGGTCGGGCGGTGGGCCTAAGGGACTACATTCAGTCTAGTTTTTGGGAGCGCATGTTTATTTAGTCTTGGAGGTCCTCCCTTTCCTCTGTGTGGATCCTAATCATGACATAGATTAATTTATATTCATGTTTCATAAGCTCAACACAAAAAGACAAGCCAATACAACAATATTACAATGGAATAATAACTTATAAATAACAACTCAGAAAATAAAACATGTAAAAAACAAACTCATAAAGCACATTATGAGTACTGTATTTTTATTAATATGCAAATGTTTTAGCTACAAACCTATAAAAAATATTTTACAATATGATCAAATACATTTAAAACATTTTTCATGAGATATCTTTTCTTCTTTACAATTTCAGGATTTAAATTTAATATTTTATAAAGCATTGTATATGTATTTTTTGTGTGCGTGGGTGAAAGGTCTGTATATGCACGTCGAACTGGAATTACGTTTTTAAATGTCCCTTAAATATTTCTAATATCTATAATTCTTTTAATTATTTTATGTAAATGATTGTTCAGTTGCAGCTAACAACACATATTCTCAACACTAGATGGCATGATTGGCCAGGGAAAGATCTAACTTTTTTTTTTTTCTTATTTGACCGGTATTTCAATAAGTGATGACAGTACAAACAATAACTAACAAAATAGCACATAACAAAAAAATAAAAATAAAAGATGAGGATATCCTTTAGATATGTGTATTGACGCATTTATTGGTTGATTGATACATTGAATGATTGATTTAATTATGGTCAATAATTACTAATATATATTGTAGCCTATGTAACATCATTATCTAAGGTTTGAAATAAAAATCCATGTAGTCCTATGTCATGTTATGTAATGCATCTGTTTACGATTCCAATTACAGCATTTGCTCTTTATTTCTTCTCAATCTAAACTAAACTAAACTAAACTAGAGGACACAATACCTACATATTTTAATATGGGCATGTATGCACATTTTCAACTAAGTGGGCCTAGCACATGTTTTCACTATTAATAGGCGGGTTGTGAACTTTGGCGACTTATATTGTGTAATATGTTCTATTATATCTACAAGGGGCGCACTCTCGATGTGAAAAAGGATGTCGCGTTTGTCACATAGCAAAAAGCATGAATGCTCAATGCGTGTCAATCAGTCCAAAGGGAAACAATGCTGTGCGTTTTCACACCATCCTCGTTGTCACTGTACTGCACTGAGTGAACTTAACATTTCCGCCGGAGTGCAAACAATAACCATAATAAATAATAAAAAAAATAAAAACAATAATGTCCTGTATCTGAACAAAATCACCCTTAATTCCTCTGTCATGAACTGTATCAAAGCACTTGCATGGAAGACATCAGTCAAATGCGCCGTGCTGAATCCTACAAGAGTAGGGAACAATAAATCTTATAGCACCGGAAGTGTTTGTTTCCTATGGGGGGGCTTTATACAGCACGCAACATGGGGGTATTACTATCTGGGCAGCACTTCACAGCTTTTTGTTTGGACCACCTGTGCTGTGTGCGGGACTGTGCTGTGCTGTAGTTCTCTGAAGGAATAGCCTCATACTGTATCTCTCTAACACACACACGCACACACACTCTCTCTCTCTCTATCTCTCTCTCTCTCTTTCTCTCTCACACATGCACACACACGCGTGCACCCACACAAACACTCACTGCAGCTGCAGGTGCGTGGTGAGTGTTATTGAGTGTGTCCTGGTTGCTAACTGCTGTTTCTCTTTATATTCTCCTCCTCTTGGTTTTCCATCAGCCCTTGTTTTCTTCCCAGGGCTTGGCGGATGCTTGTGTACAGCTCTGTTGGGGTGCCCAGACATTGCATCCTGCCTGCAGAAGGGTCATAAGTGGCCCCACAGGATAACCTGAACAACGGTGGGAAAGAAAGGGAGCGTGGGTCTCCTTTGGTAACGCAGGCATGGTCACCTGCGTGCCAAGCGTATACACTGCCAGTGTACGTTGCTGTTATTAATGTGCACTCGTGTGTGTGTGTGTGTGTGTGTGTGTGTGTGTGTGTGTGTGTGTGTGACTGAGATTGCCTGTGGAAGTGCAAGTGTTTGTATGTGAGAGAGACATATTGCTTTATTATCTTTATAAATGGCATATACTGAACACTGCAGGAAGTCTGGTAGGTAAACACAGTAATGCTTGTGGTTTTGTCAAGCTACTGTAACTCCTCGAAACCTTAATCGACAGACATTGGCATTATGATTATTTGAACACACACATGCACACACACACTCATATTGTGTACTCACACCTAATTTCTAATTCTGCTTTTATTTGCCTGCTGCCCCTGTCACCGGAGGCCCCTCTTTAACTTCCTGTCTGTGTGGGAACTGTTTCTCTCCCCTCTCACATGTGGCTCCAGAGAAGGCTCCCATTTTGCCTTTCATAAAAGACAAGGTGACTGTCAATAAACAAGGAACAATTACAAGGAGACCCTCTTCTGCCCCGCTGGGATGTTTTGTCTGGGGTCTGTACCAGAGGCACCGGGTATTGGCAAAATGTTGTTTTAAAATTGACTTTTTGTTAAAACATTGTCTCTATACTTTCTTATATCAGTATGCTGCTGTTTCGGATAAAGCTGTCCTGTTTGTAATTATAACATATTATTATTACATGTTAAACACTATGTTATTTGGATTATCCAGACAGGAAGTCAGATCAGTTATGTATGTATGCATGTATGTATGCATGTATGTATGCATGCATGTATGCATGTATGTTTGGGAACAAAGCGGGTAAAACAAAACTCTTCTGAAACAGGTTCATCACATGGAAAACATTATTTTCTTCCTGAACAACACTAATGTGTATTAGTACAATATTAGCATACTACTATGAGTAGGCTGTTGCAGGTCATTGCAACCTCCAATTTTTACAGTTAATAAATTGTCACATTATTAATTTCCGCTGAGGTGTCATGAACAGCCACAATACATGTTCCCAGGTGAAAGGCTATAGCTGGCACCTTCTTTTGTTAAGAACAGACATCTGGAGCTGGATTTAGATTGGAGCAGATGTATGCAGCTAATGAAATAGCAAGCCACTCACAAGTAAACATGGCCTAGGGGAAAGCCCCTTATTATTGGCCTCCGGATAGTGATCACCACTCTTCCACTGTTTACCATGGTGGAAATTGCTCTGTGCCAGCAAGCAGGTGCTTCCTCAAAATCTCTTAGCTTTTCCAGAAGTGTGTAAGATTACACATTGAAAACAAATTTAATCAAATCAAGTGTATTCTATATAAGTATATACCAGAGATATGCATTGAGTGCTGTTATATTTCCTCTTCTGGAAAGAGCGCCAGAAGATATAATACGAGTAGTCTATAGTTTGCATGTACTGTATTTACACTTCAGTAATATATATATTATTATTATAAAAACTTTTTTCATGCATTATGTATTTCTGTACAGCACTTTGTGACTAGTTTTTGTATTTTTAGTGCTATATAAATAAACTTTGCTTGCTTCCTATATATACTGTGTGTATATATATATATATATATATGCGCATTATAGTATAAGCAAATTGTATCCCTAATATAACACTTATTATATACTGTATATTCCTTACTGGTTATGTCAATGTATTTTGGTTTGGTATTTGATGCTCATCTGAAAGGTTTTGGGTTCTATACCCAATTGAGTACCATTATAACCCTTTAACTGTATGGGATTAATAGAGTGCACATGTGTTTGTCACATTCCCACTGTCTATAAAAAAGCTTGAGGAAAGTGGACTGCACCTGCAGTGCCGTGTTATGCGGTCGATCACAGTGCAACCAATTATTTATGTCACATCCCCGCAGGAAACAGCGAATGGGAACTTTCTGAGAGAGGCACATCTATCAGCCTCATCCAATGGGGTAACATGCCTATGGCTGTAGCTGGCTAGAAGAGCAGAATGAATAAAGTCTCAGTAGACAATCTACCTGGCTGAGGAATAACTTGATTATTCTGTAGGAGCAAAGGGATATCAATTGGAAATCATTCATCATTCAGTGTCAGAGAAGAAGAAATGTTCTGTTGCTTTTATTTTATTCTGACTTGAGCATTTCAGTTGACATGCAGGGAAACAATACACATATGGGCACAAAAGAAATAGCTTGTCTTTGCTTAATTTATTTTCAGAAACACAAGCAATACATTCAGCATATATGGAATCATTCGGAATGTTTTGGAGTGTGAGTAATTCAGAGAAGCATTCCAAAGAACGTGGATCCTAATCTACAGATTAATTTAATTTAAATGTCTTGGCATTTTTTGTTTGTTAAATGCATTTTTGTATAGGGATTATGCTGGCTTTATTGCTAAGAAACACATAGTTATTTAGTGAATGTGATTATTTGAAAAGCAAATCATCTTGCATTAACTATAATATAAATAAAGTCACTGTATGTTTTTTAATTAATAGAAATTACAAAACTACATTCAAAGTCATTCTAGACTTATTCCAGAGGAAAACAAATATTATCAGAATAAATAAAAATTTAAATTAAAAGTTTTTCAAGATCAATTAGTTGATTGGACTGCTGCATGGGCTGTCACACACGCCATAGCAGAAACACTGACACGTTTGATTGGTTTATATCAGAGCCATGTAAAGAGAGAGTTGCGTCATCTCCGTTCACTCCAATGGACTGTTTTTTTCACAGCAACGGAGCCTCTAAATAGTTCCCGGAAGTTAGCCTAAATATTTAAAGTACACTATAAATTATATTTTAAATGTAAATTGGTGCATTTATTGACTACTGATGACCAAAGAATTTAGTTATATACCTGGAAATATATTCAAATTGCTCACCAAGCACTTCCTGGAGCTATTTTGCTAGGTTTAGCCTCTCCATGAACCATGTGATCGTTGAAAATGTTGAACGTCCATTGGCGTAACTCGGTTATTTCCATGGCTCTGGTTTATATGATTTATGATCATATACAACAGTAATTGTTGTATACTACTCATTGACTTCACCTTGTGGGGACAATAGCTGGTTATCTCTAACACCTTTCCATTATAGGCTATGTGAATTTGTTATTTATTCATACATGTAATACATCTATTCAATATTTAAAAAGGGTCTACAAATTAGAGTAACACAAAATGTTTCCTTAGAATGTTCATTTTGAAGCATCACACCATTGTAGAATACCCTCAGCTATTGAATTTAACTCTGAATTTCTGTTATTTACTATGACAATTGTTCTATTTCTCAAGCTCTTGCTTTCCTCTGTCAATTCCTTCCTCCTGTTCCCCTGTATCATATTCTGCCTCATCTTCCCCATCATCAGATTCTCCCTGGTTTCCAAAATGGCTGGTCTCATAGGCTGTCTCAGTTCCCTCTGCAATAGAAGCATCAGCTCTGTCTTGACATTCATTGTGCTGCGATTCACTTTTCTTTATTATGTGTTTGTCATTATGTTGTTCTGTTTCCTCTTGTTTGGGTTCCTCCATTTCCTCATAATCCTTGATTTCTGCAATTGCATCCACATCTTCATGAGTCCCCACTAGTAACACATTCTCTTTTGTTTCATTAAACTGTGTTGTATTGTCTCCTTCATCACTCTTATCAATGTTACTTTCGTCTTCTGTTTGGCTTTCCATTCTCAGGTTCTCCTCCTCAAGATCATTTTCGGTCTCAGGCCCACCACTTTCATTTTCTTCATGACTGTCTTCTTGGGTGTTTCTCTCCTCTGCTGAATCGCCAGCTGCGGTTTCGGCTTCGGCACCTTGAGCTTCAGCAGGTTGTGTTGTTTTACATGTTATGTCATCTGCAGACTCTTCCTGTACATCATCAACAGACCCTTCCATTGTTGTGTTAGCGTCTTCGGTCTCCTCATTGTCTTCTGAAGAACTATCTTCAGAGTCTTCACCTGCAGTTTCTTTTTCTGTGTTTTTAGGTTCCCTTGACTGCACTCTTGCCAATTCACTTTGTGCAATATTGCCCTCCACTATTTCAGCCTCTTCTGACTCTTTAGCAGAAGGATCTCCACCTGTTGCTCCTGACTCCTCAGCACTTTCATCTTTCTCTGACTCTTCTTCCTTTGTTTCAGCTTCCGTAGATGTTTTTCCTTCCGCTGCAACCTCAGTGTCCTCTGCAAAGTCTTTGTCGTGCTGTTCATCGTCAGTGCCTTCGTCTGCTGTGGCGGTTTGATAATTGTCCTGCTCCTCTTCAATATCAGCTTCACCTGCACCGACATATGTGCTCTCTTCCACTCTGGTTTCGGCTTCGGTCATGATATCAGGATCGTCCTCTTCGGTCATTTGTTCTGCACTCGCCTCCTCTTCAATGTCCTCCTCCTTGCCAGTCTCATCTTCGGTTGTCACAATCTGTGGATTGTCATCCTCTTGATTTGTTTGCTGTGTTTGCTTTTGCACTTACAGCATCACTTTTCTTTGTTTGTATGAGTCTCCTTAAGTCAAAGTCCATCAACACTGGGGCAGTGTTCATGGTCTTGGAAGGGAGTGGAGGCCTTGTTCTCATTCTTTTCTTTATACATGTTTCACACGGACAATATTCATCATCCTTTTCACTCCTCTGATCACTGTAAGATGTCTCTGTTTCTGTATAGTTATAATCACTTTTCTCCACTTGTGCATCAAAAGATACAATTCTCTGAATGACCTTCAGCCTCCTTCTCCTTTCATCCGTTGAGTCGCGTGACATTGGAATTTCTGGGGGTCTAGGTTGTCCAGCTCTGCACTGAATCCTCATCAGTTCTTGGTTTATACTTTTCTGTATTTGTCTGTGGACCTCATGCTTCAATTCATTGATCATTCTGTCAAGATGCTCATCATCATCCAAGTTCCAGCGGACTTTGCATTCTGTCATTGCATTTGTGTAATGCGTCAGAAACTGCTTTTCTAGCCTGGTTAACAGATTAAAGACCCACAAATGATCAGGGTCTTGTGATATCTTATTGCTTAACTGTGGTCTTTGGAAAACAGGAGGCCTCACAGAACTCCCAGTGTCTGTTTTAGAGTCCTCTAGTGATGTGTGGTTATCGCTGTCATTTCTTGAGCGCTTGATTGATGATGGTGTTTCTGGCATTTCTCTTGGAGTATCACTGCTTCTAATTGCATCAACTGATTCTAGATCATTTTCCATTTGTTCCTTGTTCATTTTGCGTGGTTTTGCCTCTGTTGTTCCTTGAACCTCATTTTCCATGTTTGGGGCTGGGCCTGCATCCACTTCATCCTCACTGACTTCTTGTACCTTCATGAGCATTTCAGATTCTTCATTGACCTGTGCCACTGCATAAGTCACTCGGCCATTGACACTATACCCTGAACCAGGTGAGCCACTATTGCCACGATCTACGCCAGAGGATGATGTTGGATTAAATTCTTCATTGGAACACTGATTAGGTGTTTCATTGGGTTTTAGTTCATTCTCATAAGGATCACAAAGCCAAAGAGATTTCAGGGTATTCATTAGCTCCTGGTACCGTTTGTTATTGCTAGCTGCATTTTTGGGATCAAAGTCTAATAGTTGTAATTTAACAAGGCAATCCAATAGTCCTCTAGCTGAGCTGCTTAGCTTACGGCCATACACTGGAGAAAATTCAGGTAAGCTGTTACATCTGTCCAGTTTCAGACTTAATAGAACTTTCATCATCTGCACAGAGATGTGGAATGTTTTTGAATCTCCAGATCTCTGATTACAGTTACAGCAGCCTTTGTCTTCATTTAGGACCTCTGTGTTTCTTTGATAAGTATGGTCTGGGACAGTGTTCATCTCAGTTCCTTCTGTTTCATTGTGGTCCTTGTTGTTATCTTCTATTAAATTGGTATCATTGGTGTTAATAATTATCTCTTGTCCCTCGGCTGACTGACTATTTTTCTGTTTGCTAAATTCATCCATATCATTATACATTGCAATTTCACTGGGTATTTTCTTTAGCCAGTCATTAACAACCTCAGTGGAAGAGGCATTAGGCAGCTTTGAGGGGACCAGTTCAACCAAACTACCGCTGTTCTTTTGTGATGAACTACTGCTTTTCCTATGTCTGCACTTGATACTTGTGTCATTTGTGTTACTGTTGTTATTCCTGCTATAGTTCGTGACCTCTGTGCCATAAGTTGTTTTCAACTTTTGTGATACTGCTGAAACATTAGATTTTACTGATTTGGCTGACTTTGTTGACTTCATGGACATTTTGCTTGTAGATCGTTCCTGAGGTTCCACAGAGCCAGTTAGAACATTTGAGGCTTTAGATCTTGCTGAAACAGTTGAGTTGGCTGACATGACACTTCGTGACCTTTCTGAATTGTCTTCTTCAGCTGAAGTTTTTGATTTGATTGATAATGCCGAAGCATTTGACATGGTACTGAGTGCTCGCTCTTCAGTTTCTTCATCTCCAATTTCAGCCCTTTTATAGATGTTTGATACAGCAGAAATATTAGATTTTGTAGACTTGGCTGACATGCTTGGAGCTTTTGCATTACTTTCCTCATGATAGGGTAAAACATCTGAGGCTTTTGAGTTATAAGAGACTGCTGAAGTATTAGATTTGGTTGATTTGACGGACAGGTTACTACGTGCAATTTCTTCTAGTTCCATATAATCAGATAGAACATCTGAAGCTTTAAACCTAGCTGAAACACTTGATTTTGCTGATTTATCTGAAATTACACTTTGAAGTCTTTCTATATTTTCGTCTTGACCTGTTATTTCATAATGGATCTCAGAAACGGTTTTGTCAATATCTTTGAACTTATTTGATATTAATAAACTTGAAGCATTTGGTTTTTCAGTTTTTATTGACTTGGTACTCGTTTGCACTTCACTTTCATTGTCAACACTTTCTTCAGTTTTATTTTGAGGGACTTGTAATTTGATTGATATTGCTGAAAAATTTGATTGTGCTGACATTGCACTTTGTGCTCTATCTTCATCAGACTCTTTGAATTTGTTTGATATTTCTGATGAATTGGACTTGGGAGATTTGGCATTCATTTGAGAAACTTTTAACTTTTTTGAGATTCTGGACTTGGGAGATTTGGATAAAATGGGCCTGGGTGCCCTTGCTTCAGTCTCTTCATGACTAATTCCATAATTCTCTTCAGCATTGATTTTAGAAACATTGAACTTTTTTGAGATTGCTGAAACATTTGATTTGACTGATTTGTCAGATTTTTCTGATTTAAGTGACATGTTGCTTGGAGCTCTGTTCTCAGGTTTCCCAGATACATCTGAGGCTTCTGATATTCTAGAACATGCTGAAGCCTTTGATTTTACTGACGTGGCACTTTGCGTTCTTCCATAATTTTCCTCTTCAGCTGTTTCTTCATACAAAATGTCAGCACTTTGTTCAGCAGTATCTTTTGATTTAGTTAATATTGCTGAAACTGATTTTATTGACATGGCACTGGCTCGCTCCTCAGCTTTGTCATCACCAATGTGAACAATTTCCTCAGCATTATACACATTTAACTGTTTTGATACTTCTGCAATGTTTGATTTGATTGATTTGTCAGATTTAGCTGACCTGACTGACGTGTTGCTTAAAGGTCGTTCCTCTCGTTCCCCAGCGTCAGCTAGAACCTCAGAGGCTTTTGTCTTATTAAATTCCATCGAAACATTTGATTTAGCTGATTTATGTGACATGACATTTTGAGATCTTTCGACGTTTGCCTTTTCACTTGTTACTTCAACTAGAATCTCAGAACCTTCTTCAGCAGGATATTTTGATTTTGATATTGCTGATGCATTTGGTTTTTCAGATTTGGATGTATTATGTATTATGATGTATTAGTATTGGGTGCACACTCATCATCAATGTGAACTTCAGCAGGATTTTGAGGAACTTGTGACTTCCTTGAAATTGCAGAAACATTTGAATGTCCTGGTATGACTGACATTGCACTGGATGATTTCACTTTGGTTTCTTCATCACCAATGTCATTTTCTTCAGCATTATTTTCAGATGCTTTAGATTTTATTGATACTGCTGAAACATCTGAAACATCTGATTTAATTGATTTGGCTGATTTTACTGACATGTTGCTCAGTGCTTGTGCCTCTGTTTCCGCAGGATCAGTTAGAACTTCTGAGGCTTTTGACTCTTGACATTGTGCTGAAACAGTAGATTGTGCTGAAATAACACTTTGAGGTTTTTCTACATTGTCATGCTCAGCTGTTCCTTCATCACAAGTATCACAAACTTCTTCAGCTGGTTGTATTGATAGATTTGTTACTGCTGAAACTTTTGACTTTGCAGATTTTGCAGGTTTTGCTGACTTGACTGACATGTGGATTGGGGCTATTCCTTCTGGTGCCCCATAATATGTTCCTTCACTGTGAATCTTGAAACATTCTTCAACAAAATATTTAGATTTTTTTGAAATTGCTGAAATATTTGACTTTTCGGATTTTAATGAAATGGTACTGGGTGGTGGTATTTCAGTTTCTTCTTTACAATTTTCTTCACAAATATCAATATTTTCTTCAGCCGGATTTTGACAAACATTAGATTTATTTAATTTAGCTGAATTTGCTGACATATTGCTTGGAGCTCTTTCCTCTTGTTGCTCAATATCAGCACTCTTTTGTATATCAATGAAATCAGAGGTTTTTGATTTATTTGATCTCATAGACACATTTGATTTGCTGGATTTTGCACTAGAGGCCCTGTCTTCACTAACCCCTTTAGCAGCTGGTCCTTCTGATGCTCGTGACTTGGCAGATTTATTTCATTTGTAAAAGTAATGATGCTTGGCTTTGTAGACCGGACAGATGCATTTGATTGTATTGACTTTATGGATACAATGCTTGATGCTCTTTTTTCAGCTTGTCTTGCAGCATAAATTTCTTCTGAAGCACATTCTTCATTTTGAAGAGCAGTGGCTTTTGACTGATTTGACTTAGTAGACAGAGAGCTTGGTGCCTTGCTGTCGCTAACATCGTTTGATCTAGTCGAGTTATGATATTTAGCCGACATGCCACTCAAGGGTCTTCTTTGGTTGTGTTCAAAGCCGTCTTGTGTATCCTCAGCTGTGATCTCTATAATGTCTACTTTAGGTGTTGTTGGGGCATTGGATTTCATTGACATGGTACTTTTAGAGCTCTCCACTTCTACCCCATCATAAACTACATTCTTCATACTCTGCATTACACCAGACTTACTAGATGTTGCAGAGGCAATCGAATGAACAGACATGGCACCTGATAGCTGTTTTCTTTCTATCTCACCTGTGTCTTGAAATGGTGATCTGCTAGAAATACCTGATGTTGCAGATATTGGCCTACTGGAACTTTCTACCTTCATTCGATTGTTGGTTTGTCCATTGGATATTCCACATTGACACATATTTTTAATTCTTGTCGACACTTTAGATGCAGATGTAGACTTATTTGACTTTCCAGAAAGAACCGGACAACTGGAAGCCCTAGATGAAGGGACTGGACATAATTGTGGCATAGTTGTTTTTGTATTTAAAACTGCACTTTTGGTGGTTTCTCCATCCACCTCAATATCACTGTGTTGAGAGCACAACCCGGCTCTTGAAGCACTTAGTGAGAAGCCATCCGCCTCATCCTGGTCCTCCTTGAGGAATGCTAAGACCTGAGAAGAGGTGCTGAGGGAAGACCCTGTGTGTTCTTCTTCTGAGACTTGAGTGTTGTTGACGCTGACCTGATTAGAGTCCTGAGTGTTGATTAGGAATGCACAGGTGCGTGTCTCTTCAACATTTGTCTCCTGGGCACATTTAAAGCTCTCAGACTGTTTCTCAGACTTGCTATTTGGTGAGCAAGCATCACTCTTGATGGTGCAATACTCAACAGTGTTGACCTCCTCAACGGTTTGCTCTATACAAGTTTCTTTCTCCTCCGCTTGTTGAGTACAGTCCTCATTCGATTTCGTTTTTATGCGTTGAACCATTGTCTTTCGGCAGACCTTTGTGAGTGAGGATGTGCTGGAGCTAGACGATCTAATTTCACGACTAGCTCCATGTGTTTCTGGAATAGGATTTTCCCAGATTTTGTTTTCCTGGCAGTGGCCGCAACAGTCAGTACAGTGTGGCTCCTCCAGGTGTTTTTGGTAACATTTATGGATGTAAGCCTCACCTGCTTCACCAGCAGACATGTATTCTGATTCTGAACATCTTACAACACTACTCTGTTGATGGGAGCTGTTGGATTCTTTGATGACATCACGTGAATTTCCCTTGGTCTTTGTTATTTTCGTGGACCAGTGCAATTTCTCATCATTCACTAGCCGGAAACGTACTTTCATTTCCATGGATAAGCTGCCGTCTTTATTGATAAAAACTCGTTTTTCTATATCATCATCCATCATCACTTCCTGTGTGCAGGAATTTACCAACTGTGGGGATATTGTTTTTTCTGGAAGTGACTTATGGAAGGATCTGTTGTCAGATTCAGATCTTGAAGGGACACTCTTCTTTGCATCCAGTCCTTGGGATTGTCATAAAGTCATTGAAGACAATAAAAAAAATACAATGTTAAGATAGCAATATTTAATTTAGATAAAAAAGGACAAAATGTAGGCTATACATAGGCATAGATAATTGAGAAAGTGCATGTTTATATAAAATACATAATATGTATTACTTAAAGGCCTAGGCTACTTATCCAGCTATGGTTTCTGGCTTGGTGTATTTCTATGTGTCATTTGTGTTTGTTTCAGTTATTAAGCTACATAACAAGGCCCGTTCGAAAAAATGCGTCCTCTGCATAGAAAAACTCATTTCAAAACAGAGAATCAATCTGGAGAGCTTGGAAATCAGTGTTTCAGGCCAGTTAACCTACTGTGTTGCCAATCAACATTGTACTGTTAGCTACGGGCGTGGTTTAGGTGTGACGTGTGACGTAGGCGACTTGACAACATCTTGTGTCTCCAGTTTTATTAGAATTTATTAGAAGAGCAAAGGCTATTCCCCATGGAAAATATGTTTTCACTCTTCTCCCGAAGTGTGGATAACAATAGACTGCTGGTTTACAGGCTCGTCTCACATTCAAAGTATTTTTTGAAACCGTTTCAATTAGCAGGCACAGATATCTGATGTATCAGGTTAGGTAAAGCTAAAGGTAAAGGTAATCGTGGAGGCTTAATACAGACTTAAAAGGTTATCCGCAAATACTCGAAAGTACCCTATAAATTATATTTATGCATTTATTGACTACAAATTACCGAAAATGTAAGTTATATATCTGTATTTTATTTCCATTCAAATTGCCCATCAAACACTTCCTGGAACTGTTTGTCTCCATGAACCATATGCGACCGCTTTAACTTCCATTCGTTGGCGTGACTCTCTTCTCCATGGTTCTGGAAAACATGCAACTGGCAGTTTTGAGCTGAGAGAAGGTAAAAGCAACTCAAAATGTAGCTAACTCCAGCAGGTAATAATAGTATATTTTGTATCCAGACTATCCATTTAGTGAAACATAGCAAGTAATGTACAGCAGTGCTTCTATGGCGTGTAGTATAGTATTATCATACCATTTATCTTATTCTCATGTACTTCGGGGAAACCTTTGGGGTGTGACCTCATGCGCAGCCTTGGAAGTTTGTCATCAGAGGCATTTCGAAGATTGTCCAAAATGCCGGGGTGAGAGGACTCACGTCCCACACACACAAGCACATCGGGACACTGCAGAAGACTCTGGACACTGTCAACCTGAAACAGAATGGTAAGAAATCTTGAACAACCTGCGGAAAGAAAATACTTTCCATAGCTAATGTTGGACCAGGACAAGGGATTTGCTGGGATTTCAAGAATCATTTTTTACATATCTAGCAATAAATAAATACTGTTACATTGACATAAAGTTGTAACGTTTATAATCATGAGTTATGTAAAATGTCCCATGCACACTGTAGTTGCACAAAATATTTGTATTAGAGTTTAATGTAGTATTGGCAATTGAGAAAAATCAGTTATTTAAATCCTTGCAAATGATGGATGTTAGTCGGTCAAGCTGGCCAACAAGATCCATGCCTGATCCAGGATAATCTCTAGTAGCCCTGCCTGACATGACTGTGCATTCTTACAATGGCAAGCCTCCATTGTCAGTTGTAAGACTGAATTGCTCTGCAACCTTACAGCAAATATGCTGACTAAGTAAAGGGAGAAGAACTAATTCTATAGACAAGCAAACACAGGGGTTTGGTCCTTGTAATCCATAATATGCAGCATAATTATTTTATGATTTATATGCTCTCTACCTAAAATTGGGCTGTACTTGGAAAAATACCAAAACAGCTAAATGCTGATGGAAAAATATCAGCCAATATGATACTTTGTGATTTTCTCTTTCACATTTACTATAAGCAGTTTGAATGTGTGCTGAATATATTGTGTCCAAGTGAAGGTTGAAAGACATAGATGGTAAATGGAATGCATTTATATAATGCTTCTCCAACCTTCCAGCCACTCAAAGCTCTGTACAGTATTACTTCACATTCACCGCCACACGCACACGCACGCGCACACACACACACACACACACACACACACACACACACACACACTGGTGGTGATGACAGCCACGCAAAGTTGCCACCTGACCACTGGGGGCAGTTAAGGTGTTTTGCTCAAGGACATATTGACACTTAGTGAGGAGTTAGTGGGATTTTAACCAGCAACTTCTGCATCAACTGCTGCCTTGCTTTACCCACTGCTCCACTGCCAAACCAAGTGATAGCACTTTTGTAAGATTGTCTTGATACAGTGTCAACAATTTTAAATGCAGGTCATTGAAAATAATTTTATGTAAATATTTGGTCATTTAACATACTGTATATTACCAATCTATTTTTTCAAACCAATATAAAAAGCATATATCGTATTGTTTACTGTAGGTTAAAAAAAAAGTATTTTCTTTATCTTATTTTGTTTCTTTGCACTTAGTTTTGATGATAATGCAGTTTTTGAAGAATCTCCTCATTCAGTTAAGACAGATGAATGCCTTCATCCATGGTCACAGAAAGCCCATGTAAATATAATTAATTGCCACTGGGGGTAAGGCATTTCTTAGACACCTTGAGGAAAGTGGATTCTCAACATTGACCCGCTTCCACTCTCTCAAAAATAGGTGTGATTTGACCAAGATTAATGGGGTTTGGAACGACACAGTCTAAAAATTCACGCGTGAAGCAATATCCATTTTTATGTACAGTGTGTGTTTGTTTGTGTGTGCGTGTGTGTGTGTGTGTGTGTGTGTGTGTGTATTTATGTTTAATATGACCACTTCCTATATTATCTAATCATTTTAAATTAATGTATAAACTATTTGATTTCCCTATTTGATTTTCATCAGTACAAAAGCAGACTGTTATTAGGCTGTTATTACAATTATTTGTTTTAAAATTTCCTTCCATGCAAACATTTAACTTCAATTACATAAGTTAACAGTTATGACATTGTAATTTGTCTCAGGTGGTCAATATATAAACAAAGACACTGCTATACCCCCAAGAAATGGCTTTAATTGTCAAACAAAAAAACTAATATTGTGCTTGTGCTATAATATGGGCTATATTAGAATCATTTTAAAGTACACCATGAAACCTATTTCTTTATAATATACATCAGTTGTTGTTGTTGTCTATACTATATCTGATACAGGTTTGCAAAGTCTGAAGTAGTCTTTTTTGGGGAAATCATTAGATTAAATCATGAGATTTAATCATCGGTGCCATTCAAGATAGAACCCCAAAATGGGATTATCCTACATGGACCTGTGGCCTATTTGCTGTACTGGCTGTTAATAGGATGCGCCTTCTACCACATTGGCAGGTGAATATGGCTGTGATTACTATTATTATCACACAGCTCTCATCTATTAACTCCTCTTTATTTCAGGGTAGTTTATCCAAGTCATGGCGTAGACACATACAGTGTAATATTTGACAAAAGTCTAGATTGGCTAAAATAGTTCTTATTCTGTCCACTAGAGGCTTCTATTTCACGCTGCATTCTACTCCCATGCGTCACAGAAACCTTGAACTCTGTGTGTTAGCAGTATTTCAAATATTAAATATCAGCATTGTGCTTGATTTAAATACAAGAAGTTTTTTTGTAATTTATCTATCTTAAGCATTAAGCACAAAAAGCCTATCTCTATCCAGACGGACGTCATATCGAAAGCATGACTCGACGTCACTCACGCAATATGCGGGTGGTGTCTCTCTCACCTTACAGCCGTCCAGGGTGTACAGCGTCCTGACGCGGTACTGCATGAGCTCCGACACCTCCTCCAAGAAGAGGCCCAAGCTGTGCAGGCTCCTGCGCTGCAGCCATGTAATCCTCCTGAAAGAGGGGTCGCTGTTCTTCAGCAGCACCGTCTTCCGGGCACACCAGTTAGGGCGGTGAATGTGATGACGGTGTCTGTGGCCGGAATGTTCCGTCGGAGGCCCCTCGCTCGGCCTGCCGGCGCTCTGGCGGCAGTGGTTGTGATGGTGACACGGCGGAGGGTGGTGACACGGCGAGGCCTCTCTCTGGGCCTGCCTGTGCTCCGCCCTCAGGAAGCATTCGTCCTCCGGGTCCCAGAGGGAGACCAAGTCATGCTGGGCTATCATGGGAAACCTGCTGGCTTGCCGCTGCTTCACTGGAGGAGGCGAAGTGTCGGGCCAGCCGCCCCCAATGATGTGGAAACACTGGAAGGTACGCTTGTAGGAGGACATGTTGTGGCTAAACCAGTCCCTCAGCTTGCAGGAGGTCAGGGCAGGCTATGGACGATGGCGTCATGGCTGACCTGAGCTGCCAGGATGGAGATATTGCACATGATGTGGGCGTTCCTCCCACTCATTCCACACTGGGGGAAAATAATATGTTGTAAAAAGAGCAATGCCGCCTGATGGAATTCAACAAAGTACAAAGAACACAGAATGCAAATTGTACCGTGCTTTTCCAATGAGAAGACTGACAGTTATACTGTAAAAATGGCCTCAATGCAAACAATTTATGACAAAACATTTGTGGGAGCTTTCCCTTGAAATAATGCATTTCTAAATCCAGAATTTATACTGTATGATTAAAGGGTGGTGTTAAGGATATACCCTTCTATAGTGAGGCAACATATGGCATTTTACAATGCATTATTTTTGCACATTTGCAAATTCCATGTAGTGAGAGATTTTTTTCACTGTCAACCATATTTGGTCGACACGACGAGTACAAATATGGCTAGATTAAGATTTTGTTTATTTGTAATAATCTGTTAAAATGTTTTGTTTTAAATTAAGACCATGGATTGAGCTGGGGAATTTTAAAACAGAGATATTGACAGGGACAATGACGAGAGAGACACAAAAACCCACAGTAAATTAAAATAACAACATTATGTCTCTCACTAACAGTGAAAGTGGACATCACGTTAACAATATCCCTTTCACTGCAAGTACCATCTTGGCACCTACGTCAATAATGCAAGGATTATCCACTTACTGAAATATACACAATATACAGAATACGCATTCCTATTGAGATGACATCAATTGCTAAATTCTAAAAATCAAATCAGACGTCCGAATAAGCGGGAGAAGATGGATGGATGGATGGAAATCAGACGTATACTTGTTAGAAAGGTACAGCTGCATTTTATGAATACAGCATTGTCTTAAAATAAACTGCAGCTGAACTGAACTGAAGCTAGATGTACTGCTGGTCCATCAAAAACCTAATAAATTAATGGTACTCACATATTCCACCAAGGTCCAACTTAGGCGACAACCATATGCAATGTGTGAACTCGTAAGACCGTGTTCTAAGACAGTGTGGAAGTGAATGGTAGAGCGAGCGAAAGGCTAACCAGGTCCCCTCCACAAGGCCTAGCTGCTAATCAGCTGCCTATAGGAAGCTAAGGATAGAACAAAAAGCCTCTCTAATCACCTTGAGATTGGCTTTGGACACCTGACTATTGCATAAAGGACTATGCAAGAACATGCTAAACGTGTTTTTGTTTTCTTTTTTGTTATGTTTATGTTCCAAGAGAATGAGAAAATGTTTTAACCTTCCTCTGTTTAATTAACATGGTTTGATACTGACATTATGACATAACATTTAGCTCTAAGCATGAATTATATCTGCTGAGACCATGCAAACAGCCACAATGACAGTCATTCATCAACCTCAGTTTTAGTTTCTGCACTTTCTCAGCTTCCTATAGTTTTAAACAAAATGCACACAAAATACCATAAACTGCTTGGAGGAAATGTACAATCATAAAATATCCATGCATTTATTCATCATGGTGTATAAAGCTCCCAAGACGGTTTAAACAGAACAATTATATTTGAGAAAATATCTGCATTAAATTCAAAAGTTTGAATTAATACATTAATAGACTATAGTCTTATTTTACAATTTGAATTCATTATTAATGTTATCAATCAATTGACAATCAATTCAATTGAATTAGTTACTGTATGCTGCACGCTAGATTTAGTATAGCTTTAGATTTTTACTTTTAGATTTTTAGATTTAGACTAAGTCTAAAACAAGAGTCTTAAGGTTATAGTGGTCAAAAGTGTAGCTTTTCAACAAATAATGAGTACAGTAGGCCTATATCGGCCACTGGACTATATGCTGTCCATAAGAATGGCATCACTTCCTGCCTAATCTATCTGACAACCTGCAAAGGTAATAAAACACACATTATTACCAAGGTTACCACGTTCATCATTCTAAAATATCCACAGGTATTTTTAAACTTGCTGTGTGCATCTATATTTTGCTCAGGGTTGGCCTATACTGTTTTCAAGGACAAAGACATTAAGACAGAATAAGCAAGAGTTGGCCTTATCAGAAGCTTGCAGACAGCATGCCGATCCCTCCCTGCGATGCCGGCACTTTTCTAGTGAGTGCAAGTGCTTAATCACTAGAGCGCCCCCCCCCCCAACCACACACACACACACACACACACACACATACACACACAGCCGCCGGTCCGCCCTCTGTCTTGGGCCTTAAAGGAGTGTGATTGGTCGTGTTGGGGTGGTGCTGACCTATAGGGCGGGCAGATTCATTGTCTTCCCGACTGGTGAGTGAAAGGCAGCAAGGACCCCTGCTGAGCTGCCTTTCGGTGAGTCAGTCAAAGGACGTGCTGATGCTGAACGCAGGACCTCTAGCACGGGGCTTTCCTGTACAAGGGAGGCACCGTTCTCATCAGACATGAAAATCAACCGAGTCAGACTGTACAGCTGATTGTAATCTCATGGGATTCATCAAAAAATAGTCCTGCAGGGAAGTCCAATCAATCTTACTTTAATAATTATGTGTGTTAATGTCTGCATGCTGCAACAAAGAACAAGTGTTTTTACCAGAGCTACCACGAACATTAAACAATAGCAGAATATATAGGTTTTATAAATCCTATTACTCGGAATATTCGCTAAGTAGGCTGATGAGAATGATGTTTGTTGTCACATGGTTGTCACAGAGTTTATAGCTGTTTCTCAAGGTGAAATTGTTTAAACATTGCACCACAAGTAACTGCCCCTGCTTGATTTGTGAGCCCTCATTTGGTTGTTGGTTGCAACAGTGAGAGGTGAGACATGTTTTATTATTTTTAGTCACCAAAACAAGAAATGTCACACTTTTTGCTATAACTCCTTATAAAATGTAGGTAACTCATATATTTAACTTTCGACAGTTAGAGGGAGGAGTTACGTAAATGTTCATAGCTTATTGTTATTTCTAAAAACAAGCTACCTGTAGCTAGCAGCAAATATATCTTAAAACTCAAATTGGGGCAGGTTGTCACATTGGGTTAACCCCTCTTCCATTTGTGCTATGACAAAGTTGTTACAAAAACACACTATATCATATTGTTGATGGGCCAATGCCAATTAATTATTAGAACATCAATAATATAATAAATTAATAATTGTATTGTTATTGTGTTGCATTCTTAGTGCATTTTCAAACTAAAGCCTATATATATGACAGCCCACGTATGTGTTGTTTTAAATACTTTTTTATTGTATTTCAAGTCTCTCAAAACCCCAAAAATTATTAATATTTATCAAATTCATTACAAAATATAAGGACACCAGCCCCATGGGCCAGTGCTTTTAATTGCAAATTAAAAAAATATATTATTAGATAGATTGATGATAAAAAATATAAAACATTTTCACAAGACCTAAAGCTTTTATTTAATGGGCTCCTCTACATAATTTTCTATCATTCTGATACTGATTATTATTGATACTTCTCATCTCAACCTCATAACACTGATAATCCTTCTAAGTCTCTATATAACAATGTGATTAGACAATGTTGCTGCATTTATCAATAATTTCAGGATTGAACGTCACGATATGTAGGCTAACAAGTAGGCTAGATGTGGTGTAACGTGTAGGCTATTAGGGGTATTGCATGTATGTTGCATGATTTATTACTGGCCCTGATCACATGCTGCTATCAGAATTATGTTGCTTATGATTCGTGTTTTACCTATTCAGCTATTGACACACATAATAACCTATTATTATTATTATTATTATTATTATTATTATTATACTATTATTATATAGTTATATGATAATAACTAGGCAAAGTGTAATAAAAGTAGGCTACTCTGTGGCTTGGGATAAGTGTCAGCTAAATGCTGTAAATGTAATTTATCGGCTCGTGTTTTCAGAAATATTCCAGTTATTGTTTCAGGTAGTACAAAGTTAGACATACCATAATCTAGCGATCTTCCATTTGACTTCGCCGTTATTAGTCTATAGTGTGTGTGTGCGCGCGCCATAGTTTACTGCGCAAAACAGAAGCTGTCAGAAGGGGGATTTGAACCCACGCCTCCAGGGGAGACTACAACCTGAACGTAGCACCTTAGACCACTCGGCCATCCTGACTACATAACGCCTTTATTTCTTCTTAAAGACTGTATCCTTAAAGGTTAGTTAACTCGTGATTATTTCGGTCGAACGCCATATGTCTAGTTCAGGATGTTCTCTGTCTACATTTAGGCTAGTCCAGTCTTAACACACACAAACCATGTCTTTTCAACATTAACTTGAAATCTGTAACGCGCACTGTAGGCCTAAATACAATTATACCAAAACATTTTCACTGGAGATGCGCAAATATACAAAGTAACTTTTTTCAGGTTCAGTCAGTTACGATTTGCAGTGCCCATCCTAAAAGCCTCTTGTGCTGTGACGCCTGGCGCCTCCAAGTCATGAAGGATGCGAGATGAAAATACGTGTAATCAGAATTTGTAGAGTAATTACATACGGTAATTGAGCATCCTTATTACTATAGTGAGTTAAGTGTGAATTGTTCATGGGAAGAATCCAGCCAGTAGCCATCTTTCTGTATTTCCTCAGTAGCAATCCTTGTGTATTTCTTGCTATAGTAATTACCATGCATTTCACATTGAAATGTCTGTAAAGTGTTTGTAGCCTATTTCTGACACATGGTGCTCATATAGCCAGCTATGTATTCACACTCTAAAAGGAATATATTTTTATATTCTTTCTGTAATACAGTGTATTATATAGATATTGGTCAGGAGGCCAATACAAAGTATCCTAGACAAGGTAGCCTATGAGGCCATAGGCTATAGTTAATTCATTTTTTTAAGCATCTTATAGTTCCAACCCCCCTGGGCAAGATGCCCTTTAAAAATGCAAACTGTGTAATATTTATTGCAGAAACAATTTTTTTCTAAACTACAGAGGTAAGTGACCATACGTTTATCACACCTGGCAGCCAGTGCTATTGTAATTAGAAAATTCCTGCAAAAGCATGAACTCGTTTCAATTGACCGTGTGTGCTGTGTAGCTATTCTAATATCTTCAATTTCAGGATATAAGACTATAATATGGTTGGCAGTAATGTGGCAGTGCTTCACATGCAGGCATCAATGCTCAGTTTGGCCTAATAGTCATGGTTTGGCGAGTGCAGTGTTGGTGCGCACATTGCAGGTCACGATGTAGCCTATATAAGTGTAGGCCTACTGCTCCATTTGCTTATCAAAACGTTGAGCTAGAGGCAGAACATTGAAGTAGCTAGCCATATGTCATAAACATGTCTGTTTCACTCATATCCTGTTTTGTGCCTGTCAACAGAGAGCTTCATGTCAAAGTGTCCAAGCTCTGGGGACAGCTGTGTGTGTAATATCGGCGTGTCTCATTTTTGATGTAAAGTCTTTAAGGAAGTGAGGCTGAGCATCCAACAGGAAGGGAATCCTTCAAGCTCTGACATCAACTACATCCCAAATATTATAGTGAGTTCGGTGGGGACAGGAGCGACTGTGGAAGTAATGCCAGAGTGAGCAGGTGTCAAGGTCACTGGTTAGCACATTCGATATAGGTTTGACTGTAAACACGATCGCATCAAGGCAACGGATGTGCTGTGTGTCATAGCTGACGTGTTTTATCTCGCTCATGAAGGAGGTTTGTTGTCCTGCCCCGTAGGAACCGGCATCAATCTTAAGTCATTAGGAATTTTATATTTCCACTTTTTTATGCCATAGAGAGGGGGCTAAACAATTGGAATTCCCATGTTCAGTTAATTACTGAAATCAATAATACAATGTTTTCATCTCATAAGCTATTCTTAAAATACATTCTGAATCATGTAGTCGTGTTTATTTGAATCTCAGGGTATCTAAATAAAACCCATCAAAGATCCGCGTGAGGATTGCTATGTCTATAGTCCACTGTTAGTTGTTAGAATGGCCTTTCTCAGACATCTGAACTTATAACATCACTCATCAAAATCATTAGCGCGTCTGGTTTTCAGGATGCAGGATAAACTGTGTGCAGGCACAGAATGACGTGGCCAGCAATATACTGGGAGCGTGTAGTAGACCCACTATAATGGAAAGGAGTCTGAGCAGGACTTAGAATGATGCATTGCACGATGAATAATGAATAATTGCATTCAAGGCAAAGCACCTTCTGTACAGACAGTAACACTTCATAGAAAGGGTAAATTCAATGTAGCAAGTAGCAAATTCAGTGACGAAGCAGAGATATGGGTTCAACTTATGGAATGTTTAAAATGCATATTTTATGTATATTTAACATTAGGTTATTTTTGAACATCTTGCTGAAAGGAACAGAGCCGTAATATCCGTCTCCTTTCAAAGAGCCGTAATTCCCAGCAAGACAGTCTAGCTGTCTGGGTGTTTATTAAACCCTGTGTTTATTAAACCCTGTAAGCAGCATTAAAGGTGCAGTCGATTACAAAGCTAACACACTTTTAGTCAAATTCATCGAATATCTACTCACGGTCTACTTGCTGTGTGTTCTATGTGTTCACAGAAGAAATAATCCGGTGCATCTACACAGCCCTGCCTCTGTAAATGGGAAAAATACAAACAAGTGGTGCAGACTGCACCATGCGACACTATCCCAGCTTGGCAATGCCCAATTTGGGGGCGGAGCTTCTGAGGGAGCACGCTACGAAATCAAAGGGAGAGGTGGTTATGTTTTGATCGAGATCAAATATCAACCATCTTTAACCAGGATGGCTGTTTGCACCTTTAGTTAAAATTGTAACACAAATAAACTCTGCATATGACATATTTAATGGCTACATCAGTTCCCCATTCAATTTAAACACATTAGAAAATATTCCGCATTTTACACAATACGAGGTCACACGAGGAACAAATAAAGATGGCCTATCTCCTAAATGGAACAACCACATTGCAATTAGGAAGCACAATGGGAACATCCACCTCCACATCGAGGTGGAGCGTTACATCACCCCAGGGAGAATGTGCACCACTCCAAAACAAGCCGGAGATCTCTGCGGCACACATAGAGACCCAGTGGAAGCCATGCTATACGGGAAAAGAAGTGAACAGAGGTCAGGCTGTTAAAAATAGGACATGCAGTGTAATTTGGCAGCGATCAGTATTAAATTCCTGCTGGAAATTACTGCACCGTGAAAATGTTCAGACACAAATTTTGTATTTTACAATAAAATACTTAAGATATCGCAATGGCATGTATACAGACAGACAGACAGACAAACAGCCAGACAGACAGATAAGTTACTTTAATTACTAAGCTGCAGTTTTGAATGGAAAGTTAAGTATCCCAGTCCTTTCACGCTGTTCAAGCCCATTTGCTGCCAGTGTTGATTTTGTAATCAGAGTGCCTTATGGGTAAATGGACATCTAGCCTTCCCCCTCCCTGGTTTGGCAGCCAGGAGCTGGACTCCCTGTCCGTTCTGCTTGCCTGTATCTGCTCAGAACAGGTGCCGGATACTGCTCGGCCGCCTCATTCACAGCGCAGGTACAGGTGGGAGGCCCTTGGCTCTATCACAGTCCCCCAAGTTTTCCAGGGGTCCCCATCTGTGTTCCCTGTGCGTACCCTGCCACATGGCACCCGTCCCCAGCCGAGTCTGGTCCATTCTTCGGCCGGCGACGTACACGCCTGCCTGCCATAGCACGCCCGCGCCTGTTGTCGAGCCACAATGAGAGAGAGAATAGCAGCACCCATAATCCCTTGCAGTGAGATGCTGTTTTTTCCCCTTCCTTTCCCTCCTTTGGCCAGAATTGCGGCCAAGTACAAATTGTAAACAGGTTATTATGCTGCGGTGACAGAATCCAACTGGAAAGGCACTTCAGCCACATTCAGTGTTTACTCATAGTGTAAGTCTTCATCTGCTCCAGATTGTTGTTTGTTTAATTGGTGCAGTTTGCTGCATTTAACATTTTGTATTATCTTGTATTACAAAATATCATGTCATTTATTCTGTTCATTTATTAAAAGAATGATGCGAGGCGATTTGAATATATATGTATAGCCTTTTACGATAAGGTTTAGCTTAAAGGTGAAATGCTGCAGCCTGCAGTCACAGTTCCGTACTTCTATTCTTAATAGACCCCTCCTTCACTTGCTCACATGCCGGACATTGATCTGCCTTAGTCACGTAGTCCAAATGGTCCACTTCCTGCTGACCTACACTTACTGTAATAAACAAAGTACGTCATCTGCGCGTATCACCGTCGCCAAGCTCCAAATGCGCGACGTGATCGGACGCTCGCTCGTTATGGAGCCCACAGTCGACGCTGAGAGCGAGACAGTCAGCCTCATAGGGAGGATGCCCCGCACAAAATGTGATGCACGCTCACCTCAGTCAGCTAATACTTTACACAGCTGTGGAGGCTCGGGGTCTGTCCCCCCGCTCACGTTGTTTGCCGTCGAGATGGGGGTGGTGGTGGTCAAGTTGTTTGTTTGCCATGGGATGTGACATGACGGTGAAAAGAGGAAACAGGAAACATAACAGACTACCTGACGGCCTCATTCCACATGCCTGACCTGAGAATGGAACTGGGCCAGCAATCAGAGGAACAACAAGCATGAGCTCACATGTTTGTTCAGCCTGCATCGTTATAATCACTTAAAACATGTAATTCTGACCATCTTTATTATATGCACTTAATATATTATACTGTAGACATAAAGTAGTAGTATGTATCATGCGTTATATAAACTGTGTGTATAAAACCGTGTGTCATGAGTAAGTGATTTTTACACTTTTATACAGTTGTATAATGTTTAACGCATGGATAGCTTGGTAACTCGCTACCGTTCTTTCTTCACCTGCTGATATTTTGCGTTTTCTGCTGAGAATGTAGGCAGTTCTTTTCTTGGGCCTTGAGCACAAGTCTCAGAGTAAAGGTTACGCTATGGAAGAGTCACTTCTCAGGGAGGAAGGGATTGAGGCTGACAAATTGAGTGTTTCGCTCTCTCTTCCTGAGAACATACAAGACTGGATCAACAGTAATTGCGGTTGCAGCACTTTGCACTTATATTTTTTTCCCAGGAATGTGGACACGGGTTAGGTAATACACATAAACACGGGCGCTGGTAGGTAATCGTCGGGCAGCAACGACTACCTTCTCAATGTACTCAATGTAAGTGGGGGTCTATATTTAGAAATAAAGGAGAAAATATATTTAAGTGAGTAAGCAATGAAGGTAGTGAATCCATGGTATCAATTAAATATTCAGGGTTTGTTTTATTGGAAATGTCCTTCCATTTCTTGTCTGTTATACCATGAGAATGCCCATATACCAGAAGTGGTCACTATACCTCTGTTATCTGTGCACAAAATTACAATGAAAAATCTAAATAGTGGGTAGAAACCAATTAAATGTACTATCATATGAGAACCCTGACCATTCAGTACAATTCAATTATTTTGTGTGTTATTCTTCCGTCTTTAGCTTGGTGATGCTTCATTGATGGTTGATACGTTGTCATTGACCGTTCTACTGTACCATGCCCTAACCTGGGGTTGTGGATGTGTGATTGTTGAAACACTTTAGGCCAGGCGGGGAATCTGTGCCAAGGGGATTCTGTGTGAGTTCCCAGCCCTGCTCCAAACAGCCCTTCCTCAACCTTCATGCCTGGGGTGGAGCCTCTCCATATCCAGAATATGGCCGCACTCAAATGGACCCTTCGCAGAGTTCTCCACCGCCCTCTTCCCCCCGCAGGCACAGGGGCTAATGAGTTAACCCCAAAGAAATGAGCACAGCATTGCCCCTGATGCAAACACTGGTACATGATGAATGTTGTCATTCAGGTATACGGTGGGCTACATCAGGCCAGGTTGACAGAGCCCCACCGCCACTTTAAAATATGTCGGGGGGTTAGCAAGATGCTAATCAGTAAAGCAACGTTTCCTCTCGCTAGGCTAACAGCGGGTTCCCTTTCCCTCACTCTGGCTCTTTAAAGCGGAGCCTAGCGAAGGCCCAAACATCCTGACGGAGAGAGGCTTTTCTCTTATCAGTCAGGAAACACCGCTCCTCCGCCACATCCTTTTTACAAGAAACGCGACTCAACCGTTCCCAAAAAAATGCAGGAAGAGCAGCCAGACTCCAGGATTTGTCAAAAGCCCCTGGATTCCTTTTATCGCAGAAAAGAAAAGAAATGTAGGAGAAAAGAGCGTGGGCATGAGGGGCGGAGTAAAGAGGGGAAAATGACAAAATGAGGAATGTGTAAAATGGTATTTATATATTTATTTATTTAGTGAAGATTTACAGAATGTGTGCATCAGCAAGATAGAACACGGGGCTTCGGGTTGGCTAAGAATGGCACCCAGAATAAGACCCTGGAAAAACAACGGACAGTTTGGGAACGGAGGCCTGGAGGACAACAGCTATGTGCGTTCTACACGAATTCCCCCCACCCCCCGTGCAGTGGCCCCCGACCAGGATGGGATGAGACAAGGGCCAGGGAAGACGAGCAGGGAGTGGGCCCTCTCCTGCATGAGGAGCATGCATGAGCCTTAGAATAGGAGCCAGTGGTGACACACATGAATTAAACAATGTGGTGAAAAACTATTGCAGACCAAAGGGACCATCCATGGACATGTTCCTTACATATTGTAAATACAAACGATATATAAGATTGTTACAATAAACAATAAACATGTTGTATTTACAAGATGTTTTTGTATTAATCTTTATTAATGAATCTTATAATGAGTTGAATTCTTTCAAGGTACCACCAAATGCTTGAGTGGAGAAATGTTTTTAACGTGCTACTGCTGCCGAGTGTGAATAAGCAGCATATAATAATTAAGAAAACAAATAATGCATTCTAATTCTGTGGTTTTGTGAAACGTTGCCCCTGTCTGTGTGAAGGCATTCTCAAAGTGGCAATTACATCAAAATAAAAGTAAGACTTTATTTTAAATTAATTGTCTTTCACAAACCTAAATCAGCATACAGGTATAGTTATTATTATTTTCATTGCAAATGTGATGATTATATATTATTAAGTACTTTGGAAGAAGTATTAATGCCTTTTCCTCATTATACACCATTTAGTTGGGGAGAATTGCATAAGTGTCCAGCTCAACTACTGAGGTAAGACTCCCAACATACAAATGAGAGGAGGAACAAACAGAACACACATTCAAATGGATAGACTTAATAATAGCATTACAGTTAGCATTTATGCAAAACACTAAATTCGTTTTTTTGTTTTTTAAATTAGCTTCTAAAGAGCATCTGTACATGCCTCCGTGGCAACAGCTAACAAAGACATTTACAATTGAACAACGTCTGTGGGATGTGTGAGGGATATTTTACCACCACTGTAGTGACATGCTTCAGTGTTCTGTGCGTGTGTGTGTGCGTGCGCGTCCCTGAGGTGTCCCCCGTGTCTCTAGTTCCTCTTGGTTCCTTCTCAGCTCCAGACATAATGCTTTGTGAATCGTTCAGCTCAATCAAATCTTAGCCTCGCGTTGCCACGGTGACAAAGCATCTAGCCCGCACTCACGCCCAATATGCCTTGACCCCTGCATTGTGTGTCTGCACAGGTTCTGTTGCCGGGGGCGACGGCTTTTGTGTTTTGTATGCTTTTTTTTTGTTTTGCTTTTGTTTGCTTTTTTTTTGTGTGTGTGTTCTTTCTATGAGATGCCGTAGTTGTTGTAGTAGGCGGCAGTCGCGTCCGCCAGCACGGAGATGAGGCTGGTTTCCGTGGCAGCGGCGGTGGAGGCCGGCGTCACCTGGATGTGTCCGGTGACGGCCAGGGCGCCCCCGCCGCCCCCCTGCTCGCCGTGGTACCCGCCCCCTGTGGAGTTCAGGTACTGGTCGAACTCGTCGCGGTCCACCTCACCGAGGAGGAGCTCGGCCTGGCTCAGTTGGTCCAGAGTCTCCAGGTGGGCGCTCCCGTGCGTCTCAGGCGGGGGGGACAGTTGGCCCATGTGGCCCTGCTGCTGCTGGTGTTGCTGGTGTTGGTGGTGGTTGTGGTGCTGCAGGTGGATGAGGCCGTTGTGGAGGGGGTGGTGGGGGTGGTGGTGGTGGTGGTGGTGGTGGTGGAGGGCCTGGGGGAAAGATGAGGGGCTGTAGAAGGACAGTGGGGGACCAGCCGGGGACATGTGGGACATGTGGCCCAGGTGCGTCAGCTGGGCCTGGCTGTAGTCGGCCTGGTGGTAGGCTGGGGGGCTGACCATGTGTGCCCCAGCCTGCCGCTGTTCCTCGGGACAGGACGAGGACGAGGAGGGGGAGGAGGAGGTGGAGGAAGAGGAGGAAGAGGGGGGTGGGTAATAGGAGGCTTCCACGGCGTCCAGTGGAGACATCTCGGGGGGCGTGGGCAGGCCGTAGGGGTAGTTGTCGAAGCCGGAGCCTGCGGGGTCCCGGAAGGTCCTGACGCCCGGCAGGCCGGGACTGGGGCTGGAGAACAAGCCCTCATCCTCCTTGTCCACAGGGGGGTGGCAGAGTGCTCGGTGATCGGGCAGGGCGTTCTGGTCTGGGGCCAAGCCGCTCAGCAGGAAGCCCGGGTCCACGCGCTTGCAAATGCGCTTCAGCTGCTTCTTCCGCCGGGGCCGGTACTTGTAGTTGGGGTAGTCCTGCATGTGCTGCACCCGCAGACGCTCGGCCTCCTCCACGTAAGGCCTCTTCTGAGGTGGGGTCAGGGCCTTCCACGACTTACCTGCAGAGAGGGGAAACGGCAGTTGGATTTAAGGAGAAACATATGTCCTATCTCACTTATAGGTCATTGATGATGGATTATGTCGGACTGAGTGGTAAAAATGCACATATGGTCTGTTATATTGATTGAATGTCATCCCCAATTTAGTGCTATCTATATTTGTGTATTTTTGTGTTTCATATTTAGTTGATTGAGCTTTGAAAATATTTTATAATTGTGCATTAATTGTGAAATATGCTTTCAAAATAAATGTAAGTCGCTATCACTCCATGGAATAAGCATTTTTCTGAAGAAAAATATAAAACATAAACAAGAAATTTAGTGTACAAAAAGTTTAATTAAATACAAATAAATAAAAACTATAGGCTGTATAATTTATGTCACTCCATTGCAAATAAAAAAATCGTTTTGAGTTGAATTAGTACACAGAATATAACAATAACTGAACTGTCCCAGTCTTGTTATTTTTCAGGAGAATGATAAATTCCCAAAGTTCTCTATTTTACTGATATAGGCTATAGTCTATTCAACTGTTATAATCGTCAGATAGGCCTAATTATTTGCTTTGATTTCTTCTAAGAATTAAGAATTAAGATTCAAGATGAGAACATCCAATTTTAAGAGTTTTTGCTAATTATTTGCATTGATTTCTTCTAAGGATTCAAAACTCAGATTCAAGTTGAGAACATACAATTTTAAAAGAGTTTCCAAGTTCATGCGGGCCCACATATTGGCCTCCATTCTTCAAATGAAAACGTGTATTTAAGATTTTACTAATTTCACATTCCATGGACTTTTCTAGACGCGGTGTATTTCATAGCCTAAATGTGCCTGGATTTAATTATTGCGTTCTACATATCTCCTTATGAATTTATGTATCCTAACTTTGTTAAAGAAAAAAGTTTGTTAATGTAACATTGTTGTACGTAATTAATCTAACTCTAAATAAATAGAGCTAATCTTGTATTTCAGACTTTTAAAGGTTACAGGAATCAACCAATGCTGAATAATAAGTGGTAATAGCTATGACTATTATTTTGTATTATCAATATATTACTTTTATTATACTTATCACTATAATATTAGGGTTAAAGAAATACATTAAAAAACGTACCCAACATTTTGCTGAGCTCGGCGTTATGGAGGTCAGGGTTTTGGACGGCCAGTCGTTTGCGCTCATCTTTCGCCCACACCATAAACGCATTCATTGGCCGTCGGATTCGCGGCTCCGACGCCTTGTCCACGGGAGCCCGGTGAGAACCATGTCCGTCGGGCAAGTCCCCGTCGCCTGCAGAACACTCAAAGGATTCCGGCCACGATGAGTAAGCGCTGATCAGTGCAGCCATCTGCGCGCTCGTTCTCTTCAAATTTAAAGATGAGCTCCTCGCATGTGCGCTCCTTCCCTGTACAAAGTTTGTTCTTCTTTTTTGTTTACGCGCAAAGTCACATAGGTAAATGCATTATAGAAATATCAAGACAATAGATAACTCTTATGTCTGAATTGTCAGAGCTGTCGGCTAAACTCAGATGTCACCGTCTGTGTGAAGAGAAACCAGGTTTTGCCCAAGCAGCGTCTCCTCCTACTGAATTATGATTCAGTCTTTCCTCGTGGATGTGGGGGGGGGCGCTTTATATTTGAGAAGCAGGTTCCAGGAGAAGCCCCGCAGGACGCACAGCTCCTCCTTGATTGCAACTTGAGACCATGTGTAAGAGGAGAGGGAGAGGGCATCATTTCACATTTCAACACCATAACAACTAACAGCCAGCTAACAAAACTTTTTTTTAATTATTAATCCAAATTCTTATCAAATCAGGAAGGATTCATTCAAACTGAATTGCATTTGAGGCAGTTGGATTAAAAAGAGCCCACAATTTTGAAACCATATTCTAAGTTATATATCATCACTGCTGAAGACTCATATGATTAGGATCTCCGTTAGCCAATGTCTAATGTCATTATTCTTTGGAAACGGCGACACGTGCCCAAGAATGTTTGCCTGTATAGCCTATCACCTGATGCCATGAACTTAACTTGCACTTAAACTTACCCAGCCTGTTCTGCCGTGTTCCCAACCGCATCACATACCATTTTATGACGTGTTGTGATTTCCAAAACCCAGGCAGTCTCATATATGCCTATATGTGTTTATTAAGACGTTAAAATTACACAACATCAACCCCGTTAATATTTAAATATAGGTTTATTCTCAAACCTGAAAGTCAGTCACCGAAAAAGAATACACAATTCAAATCGCAAATCGCTACGCACACCGCAAATCACTTCGCTTCTGTGTGGCCAGAGGCGTATGGATCAGACGCTGCAGTTCCTGTTGACAGGATAGGTCTACTCTTGGGCTGCGGCCACGAAGTAGCTGACACACTGACAAATGTTTCGTGATGGCTTTATAACTTCAGCAATTATGTAAAAGAATATTTAATGTCCAAGTAGAGATATTTTCGGGTTTCAATTTATTTATATTATTGTCCTTTTAAAAACGAAACGGCGGCATATAGCCAATGGTGCCATATGTCCTGAAGTAGGCTGCATTGTTTTTAAAAAGCTTAGGCCAACTATCGTACCTACCATGGTTTGAACACGGAACCGGAAAGATGGCATCAGTCTGAACATTCGTATTATCCTCAACTCTTGTTATGTTGTCTATCGTGGGATAATGGTTTTAACAACAGACAGCATTACATAAATAGCCATATTATATATTCTCGTATATGCGAATCAGACTGGTACGGTAGCCTTAACTGGGGCAACACCAGAGCATTTAGGCCCTAGTCTCTATAGGCTGTAGCCTGTTGCCAGCCCCATAGCCTATAAGGCCAACAAAGTGAAGTGTCAGCTCCGGCTCGGTGTGGGGTTTAGGTCTACTGACCCTCACAGGAACAGGATACGACACCTGAAAAACCAGATTGCGCAGAACGCAGACAGACACACCAGCGATGTTGTATAGCCTAAATAAACACTTCCTCTCACATCGGTTCAAATATAGGCGCAGGCCGACGTAGGATGAGCTTCGAAATGCGTGAAGGCTTGCACGGGGACGCAGATACGTGACTGTCAAGTCTAATTAGACACTGACACGGGAATGGCAATACTATAGAAATAGGTAGGCTACAGGCAGGTGACTAAGCTACGCCTAATGTTAACTCCATGGGTGTTGCATATTTGGGGGTTTCTGACATGACTAATAATCTTGTTTGTTAACTGAGGTGTGGGCAGGAGCCGGCTGTACCGAGTGCTGTATATGCCTGCTGTTCATTCAATGGGGACGTGGTTACTTTGGAACAGTCAGTGTCAGTGTTTTACAGTATGCTAAAAAGGTACATATATTAATATGTGGTTAAAATAGGTTACATACTTTATAACTAAATATGGCTTTTGTTCATTGGCTGCTTTTGAAATAAACCATCCCTATATGAAAGGGCAAAACAAAATAGCTTAAAACCTAAAATTAGACAATAACCACATTAAAATGTATTGGCGGTATAGTTATCAAAACATTTCTGAATTAACTGCAATGTGCAATACACTAAAGACATGCTGTTGTAAAGGTCAAGTCAATGTTAAAATCAAAATCTAACTTCTGTAATTTCCTTGACCGAATTTCATGTTGAGTTGCTAATAGGTTAATTAGCATAGTGCCTGAAAACCCATGTATTCTTACAAAAATTTGTTTCCACGATCTTATCAAATTAACGGTGAGTAAAGTTGGACAGTTGCACTTAATGTTTTCTTTGAGCCACGACACACCCACTCTTGAGGATGCCTGACATGTCACAGCAAGAGGATTTCATAACCACGTAAAATCAAACCTGTATAGTGCCAAACAAACAAAAAAGGGATGTATTTATGTGTTTTATGAAGATGTAAAATGTGTCTTGCATCAACTTTGACAATCAGTTAGTGTACATGAAAGAATATCCAAAGAATAGTTAGGGCAAGCATTATTACTTTAGCTCTGAGCCTGACTACCCACTACAACTGCCTCAAGGAGCTGAGTGAGGGGCGGGGCTGAGAGGGGACCCTAATTAACATTAGAATATGATGACGTATGACCGTAGTGTACCGATGAAAACGAGCAGGTCCTGCGTGATTAACAGATCTGTCATGTAGTTCTGTTTTAAAGCCATAAAATGCAGATTTTTATAAAAACCGTAATCTTGCCAATATTATTACCATTGATGTGTCTCATCACTGATGAATCCTATTATTTTATTTAAATCTTCAATAAAAAAACAGTGCATTTCTGCAAGTATTTACTAAAAAGAACACGATTAAGTAGGTTTCAGTACAATTATTTTATATATGCAATTAGAAATATAGAATACATAAAAAAAAAAAAAAACAGGCATGATCCACCATAGTGGTCTTAATTACAATGCTTATAGCTATAGCACCATAAACACACTTGACTCTAGGTAAAAAAAAGTCATTGTAACAAATTGTTTCATATAGTACAGTAGGCATTAATATCAGGCCATTTATTTATTTATAGATAGGATATATTTAGACAATTCATAAAGTATTTTACCTGGAGGACTGATGTAGGCTCACACTGGTTCATGTAATGAAAATGTGGTCTGTCAAGTGCTACAACAACAAATGTTAATCATAATGTATGTATTTATTAACTCATGTATTAATTCATAATCAAATTCATCAGAGGATACACAAGTTAAAAGTTCAGGGGAACATGTATGAAAAAGTACATTTATTCCTATAGTTTTTTATTTTTCTTGTCCTTTTTGGATTTCTTTATCAGTATCTCCTCTGCCACATCACCATCCACTTGTTCTCTATGCTTTTTCTTCTTCTTGTGTAAAAGGACAGAGTATGCAGTTCCATTCTCCTCCTTGCAGCACAACCCCACACCAGAGATGGCGCTGCATTCCACATTCACAGCTCCCATGTCAGAATTACATTTTTTCTGTTTCTTTTTACGGGGCTGCTCCTGCACTTTATTTTCCTCCATTACTGCAACCTCAATACACTCATTGGTCTCTCTGGTCCTTTTCTCTTTGTTGTTCTTCTTCTTCTTGGATCCACCTGGATGATCTGTGCTATGATCAGCATCAGGCTCCTCAGATGTGCCCAACATCTCAACGGGGTGGTTCCCCAGCAAGGCCGAGTCCTGGGCCCGGGCGCTCCTCAATCGAGCCATTCGCTGGGCAAAGTACTCCTGCATAGTGAGGGTGCTGGTCTTCGTGTTGGACTTCAGGGGTTCAGGAGTAGCTGAAATCCGGTTGTTCTTCTCGTTCTCCTCTTCTTCTTCTTCCTCCTCCACCCCCTGGGAATCACTGCTATTGTTCTCCTGCAGACAGAAAAGACACAAATGAGAAAAGTATGAGGGGTTTTCATGGCGTATTTAAAGACACAACACAATGAAGAATTAGACACAATGGTCAAGTGGTCCGGAGTGTCAATCATCATACAGATGTTAACACTTCAATGTGTTCAGTTAGCAAGCATAAATAAGCTTTTAATGAAACAATGTGTGTTAAAGGAGCTTGTTGACAATACTCTTCTGTTTTGGGTTATATGGAAAACGGTTTTTATAATAATTGCATTCCTACATGAGTTAATGAGAGCAAAGTTGAATTGCTCTATATCCTAATGCAAAAATTAAACCTATAGCAATTAGCACGAATGGCTGTTACCATAAAGTAAGATAAGCCTAATAATAGTTCTGTAATTCTGTAAAACAAATCACTGACATTTAAATTATGTTGATGAATGATGTCATGATGTTGAGCCATTCTTTATGGCCCCCTCACTGACAATGGGGTGCAACCCTGCTACAAACTATAATTCAAGGGTCTGACCCTGCACCTTGATGTGCACTGAATCATGCGCTGTTATGCTCGGTCATGCAATGCATTCGTGTGAATTTACACGAATGGATGATGTATGCGTCGCATTGACTTTACGTTCACAAGTTAAAGCTTAACGACTGGTATATGGCATCACATTATTGTTCAAACTAGAACGAGCATAGTTGTCGAGCACACACACACACAGGTATACCCGCACACAAACAAACACACGTTTGCATGCAGAGAGGGAATGTCGATGTGAAACACGTAATGCGATGGATGCGAGGATGTTGTTATATTCACAATTTGCTATTGGAATAACATTGTTCATCTGACTGAAAAGAGTAAGTTACAAGTGTTTTATAAGAGTCTTATTAATAAACATGACGCTGGCTGCTTTCTTCCTTGTAGGTAGGCCTATCTCCGGCGCCCTCCCAGCGGCTACCCCTGCACGTGCTGGAAAGGTTTTGTCAGCTGACGTTTATTAAAATTTGAACAAGTCACAATCGGAACCTGCCAGTCACGCTTTAAAACAAAGAACTGTAATCTGAATTCGCAAGAAAATGCTATTACACCGTGCAAGCATAAGCCTATACATTACATTATGCCTACCTGATCAGTGACGTTTATTTTAATCTGCTGCTTATAAATATATTCAGCCCTAGTCTGCACCACTTTGTGCTCAAATTGCAGAGCCAGGGCTGTGTTTAAACACATCAGTATTTTTTCAGCATGGACACACAATGAACAGTTAGCAGACTAAGGAGATATTTGCTGAATTTGAATTGAATTAGCTTACAATAGCTGACTACCTTAAACTATGGAAGTCCATAGAGCAGGGATCCCCAAAGTGTGGTGCGCGCACTGCCACTAGGGGATGCGTGAGACAAAATATGCAATGGCGGCAATTTCAATAATGTAATTAATAATAATTCATAATTATACAAATAATAATAACTACATTAAACAAATAATAAATATATTTATATATTAAAATGTTTGTGTCTAAT
>JAODTR010000017.1:2009090-2033210 GCA_025399935.1 Amblyopsis rosae
CTGCTATCAATCAGGTAGGTGTCCGGTCTTCAGAAGAAAAATGTGACGTCATAACCGAAGACCCGCCTTGATGAGAGACCTGACGGATTTCATTTTCAAGTTTGAGTTTAGTCCGTAACAGTGCGCGGTGACTTAAATATGTATTTGCATTTGAAGGGGGGCGGTGTTGCATTTGAACATGGTCCGCTGCAAAGCGCATTTGTCTTTGAAAATGAAATTGTAATTTGGGATTGCATTTAAGTTTTGTGTCCACTAAAATGCGGGGAATATTTTGAAAATGAAAATGCAATTTTAAGATTGCATTTTCATTTGAATTTAGTCCTCTATGGACCTTCCATATTAAACATACACCAGCTGTTCTAAAACTGTGTTTCGGGACACGGGTACAAAAAACGTTAAATAAAATGTCCTAATACAAATTATTTATGAAATATATACAAAATACATACTGCTAATGACTGTATGTATATCTTTTTTAATGCTTTTATGCTAAAACAGTTAAATAAATGGTTTATTGTTTGTACCGTGTGTAAAGACAGGTTTAGGAAATGGTCTTAGGTTATCTATGCATTACTAAATACTGTTTGTGCATTCTCTCATCCATGCATGATTGATTAGGTAACACCAATATTTTACAGCTGGCCTCTGAACTAATTTTGTGGGGCGGTACCGTATTGCTCAAAAGGTACTAGGGCAGTTGTGGCAGTATTCATTCACTTTCATCTGCATGTAAATGATCTCGGCCAGTATACAGCAGGAAACTACCGTCTCTCCAACCTGCAGGCTGTTGAGACTGCAGCGGCGTAATAAGTCTAGGCTTTAACTGTACATTACTTTGTCACATAACCCCTGTGGCCCATTTTCCTTCATTTTCCTAATGGCCTACTCAATGCATAATGATTTGTTCTGAAGAATACAGAACCTTCTCCTGAGAATCACCGTGAAACAATGGCGCCGCTGTGAATTACCTCAGAGATGACATTTTTCAAACCTTACAGATTAGAAATAAACGCGAAGACACCGTGTCGAGGTGAGTCACCCGACTTAGGCCTTTATGTTCTATATACCCAGATTACACTGGTTTTGCTACAAATACCGAGCATGATAGACAAATATATTGATGCCATACGTTAAACAATGAGCATGTAGCTCTGGAACGGTCTAGAGAGATCAGGTGACTGAAATGCATTGTGGTACTACTGCTACTACTACCACCGTGTTTCTTTCAGCATCTGAAGTAATTGCTTACAACAGATTCTATCTGCATGTGGTTGTTTATCTAGTTTGTAAATAAATTCAAGATTACTAAATATATTCCAATTTCCCTCCAGTGGGCCTCCTGGGAACATATCGAGGGACCTTCCAGCTATTAGTCTCAGTCCTTAAACCACTGAAAAATCCCTTGCAGTCAATACTTCCGCATTCATTGTTTGGAGGATTACTACATTGATCAGCAGTATAAAAACATAGATCACTCAACAATAGAAAAATGCATTGACCATTAGGATAGAAAAAAACAAAACAAAGGAAAGACCAAAGCCTTTTTTTTTATGACGACATTTGACAAACTTGAGAAATTTTCAAATTATGCAGTAGAAAGTGTGTTTGTGTAATGTGAACAATATGTAACTTTATCAGGTCTCTCATGGAAAACACTACAATCTCAATGACAACCTGATTAAATAAATCCAAACTTACTACGGTGAGTAAATTACAGTTAGATATTTTTCTGCTACCTCACATGCTGGAACCAAGTGGAAATAGTCCCATCTTCCAACTTCCTAACAAGGGGGCTAAGGCTCTTCAGGTGAGGAGCCATTAAACAAAACTTTCTAACTTCCCAGAGAAAAATCTATACTCAGTTATTGCACAATGGCATTCTCCCTGCTTGGGAGAACAGGGATGGGCCGCAGAGCTGACAGCGTTGAACAACATGTAACTGGGATGATGGCTGTGAAATTACTCTCTCTCTCTCTCTCTCTCTCTCTGGAGGAAGAAGCCATATATGCAGTATACGTGGTTTTTTTTGGGTGGGGGGGGGGGTTCAAACTGTGTGTGGTTCAGCTCTTCTGCCCGGGGACCTCCATTAGCCTCATGTCTGATAGGCGAGGGAAAGAATGCTGTGCTGAGCACATCTTGGACACCTATGTGCACCGACAAATGCCGTCAGCATCAACGGCACCCCTGGATGTTTGTTGAGGACCACAGAAGCTATTAAAGCAACAGCGCAAATTAATAAATACTAGGTATGCACCGATTGGTATAGTCGCAAAATTTCACAATGTTTATAATAACAATTTAACCAATAGCCAATGGTGAAATACTCTCACACGACGATCCATTTAGATTTTTTCTCCGCACTGCACTTGCTCTCTTAAGTCATGTCCAGGCAGTGGCTGTTACGGGTTGTAACAGTCAGTGCCATCTGACCAGTGACACTGGCTCCAATCTGGAGTGGGTCCCCGGGCGCTGCACAGCGGCTGCCCACTGCTCCCTTGAGGGATGGGTTAAATGCAGAGGATGAATTTCGCTATATGTATGTGTATGTACAGAACTATAGTATTGAATCTTCTCCAATCTGTAGCTGGGTAAGGTTACTGTTGTAGAAGTCAGACTAGGCCTGGGCGATAAATCAAATTAGTTCATTCAAATTTTTGTTTAACAATTTTAAAAATGCCTAAATCGTAAAATCAAGATTAATGCTTTCACTTAAAATTAACATCTGGAGTCACGCCGACGGAATTCTTTATCACGTGCGCTCCTCCGGTCGACACCCACCAGACCAGTTACCCCAGCGCAACCAACCAACCTCCATCACAACACGTTGATTGCCTATCGTTTGCATCTCTGTGGGGGTTATATTAAGTTGGAGAAGTCTTTTGGTTTCTATCAGAGCCGGTGGAAGGCGTGTGGCAGCATTTTTGGTACAAAAGCCCAGCCTTCTGGCTTATTCATTTAGAGTAGTTATACACTGTAGCCGATGCGTTTTAAAATATGTCTCTGAAATACCGTTAGCGTATAGCACTATTCAGCTATAAAACACTTTTGTTTGTACAATATCTTTTATGCAATTACGTGCATGATATATGTTGTGATGTACTGTAGCCATTTCCGATCATATTTGTAGATATTAGCTGCATTAAGTGTATAGGCCATGTAACACTAGGCTATTATCCTACGGACACTGGCCACTATCTGGAGTTGGTCCCCGTGCGCTGCACAGTGGCTTCCCACTGCTCCCTTGAGGGATGGGTTAAATGCAGAGGATGAATTTTGCTACATGCATGTGTATGTGAAAATCAAAGCACCTTTACTTTCACTGGTATACTAGCTCTGTAGTTATATTAGCTTATACCTATTATTAGGCTATGTTATTCCAATTCAGTGTATGGCTACACCACCTATTGTAGAAATTGTAGGCTAGTATTAAAGTCTGAATATTTCTCCTATCATACTAGAGCCACAGACATACCCACTCAAAATGTGTTTAAATATATTAATGTGGATGTTTCCTAAATAAATTCCTACCATCTTTAATTAGTTTAATTTAAGGTATTTGTTTATATTGCACATACTGTAGGGCATAGGCCTATAGCCTACAGTATGGCATATAGTTTTAATAAAACCGTTTGAGTAATATTTTGTCAAGAAGAAAATAAAATCGATTAAAATCGTTATCGTCCATCATACTGACAATAGAGATGAGATTTTTAGGCCAAATCGCCCAGCCCCAAGTCAGACCATAACAAAACATTACGCCAGGACAAACTTGACACAACAGATAAACATCAGCTACTGCCATTGGCAATGAGGCGAATATCGGCTGATAGCGGTATGGCCAGAATATTGGTCCATCCCTATAAATACAAAAGCAGGTGTTCTTAAGCATGGGGATTCTGGTCATATAACAATTTGTGTAGCTTGGGAGCAAACTAGAGAATTCCAAGCAAATGAACAGTGCATCCGGAAAGTATTCACAGTGCTTCACTTTTTCCACATTTTGTTATGTTACAGCCTTATGCCAAAATTCATTAAAATAAGTATTTTCCTCAACACTCTACACACAATACCCCATAACAACAAAGTGAAAAAAGTTTGTTTGAAATTTTTGAAAATTAAAATATTTGCATGTACATAAGTATTATTCGCAGCATTTAACCAAGACACTCAAAATGGAGATCAGGCAAATCCTGATTCCACATCCTTGAGATGTTTCTACAACTTGATTGGAGTTCATCTGTAGCAAATTCAATTGATTGGACATGATTTGGAAAGGCACCTACCCGTCTATATAAAAAGGTACCACAAGTTGACAGTGCATGTCAGACCACAAACCAAGCCATGAAGTCCAAGGAATTGTCTGTTGACCTCCGAGACAGGATTGTATCAAAGCACAAATCAGGGGAAGGCTATAGAAAAATGTATGCAGAATTGAAGGTCCCAATGAGCACAGTGGCCTCCATCATCCGTAAATTGAAGAAGTTTGGAACCACCAGGACTCTTCCTAGAGCTGGATGCCCGGCCAAACTGAGTGATCGGGGAAGAAGGGCTTTAGTTAGGGAGATGACCAAGAACATGTCAAACAGAGCTCCAACGTTGCTCCGTGGAGAGAGGAGAACCTTCCAGAAGGACAACCATTTCTGCAGCACTTCAATCAGGCCTGTATGGTAGAGTGGTCTGACGGAAGCCACTCCTCAGTAAAGGCACATGACAGCCCACCAGGAGTTTTTCAAACTGCACCGGAAGGACTCTCAGGCCATGAGAAAGACTGCTCATCACCTGGTCAATACTAGAGATGCACCGATTGACCGGACACCAATCGGAATCGGCCGGTTTTGCTCCAAAACCCGCGATCGGCAACCAGCCGGTTTTTCAAAACATTTCGGCCGGTCTGTGTTCCGGTAGCCTGCTTACACATTTCTTCTTGGTGTGGAAATTAAAATGTGTGTCTAAGGAAGATGTAAAGTCGTAGGTAAGCTACTCAGTACATTTATTTTTATACAGAGAATACAGTATATAGTATTAGAATAGAACAGACAAACCCAGAGCCTACATTTACTAACAAATCAGCTAGAGCAAGCGCAACAAAACTCAGATTTAGTTCTAACAAAACCGTGTCACTAACCGCGGTACTTCATTACATAATTGGTTAAGTTCAAATTCACAAACTGTTTAAGCCAAGGATTAAGAGTGCATGCTTGCATGTGCTAGAGAAAAATGTACCAAGACCTGGGCAAGAAGAGGGGGAGTACCAAAGAGCTGGAAAAACATACCTATATATGCAACCATTCCTCCTCCTCCTTCCAGGCCTAGAACCTCAGGAAGAGGATGCGCTCAGCAAGCTGTGTGCAGCTCTGAGATAAGGCTCCTTGCACAGAGGAGCGGTCTGGCCGGCTATCAGGCCCTTCCTGCTTTGCGCTCTCTCCCCCCCCTTCCCCGGCTGGGGCTGAGCAGGGAACATAGGGAGGGTCCACAGAGGGCCGCGCAGAAAATGGGGGATGGGGCAGGAAGACATTCAACAGGCCACCCACCTTTAAGACACTCCAGTTCCATCTCTCCCCGCTAACGCGGCCAACTAGCAAACCGGGCGCCAAGGCAGCACGGCATGGAGGCCAATGCAGCAAAGCAGTGGACAACCCACAAGTGGATGAAGTTTCTGAGGAGCGCATAGGGCTGTGCGATATGACCAAAATGTAATATCCCTATTGATACTTTTATATCCCGATAAAGATACATACAGCAGCTTATGAGAGTGCATGTACTGTACATAGGGAGAGACCGATATGCACATTTAGACTTATAAACTGTGATACATTTTGACTGCTCTTACTTATAGACTAGTCGACTCGTCTAAATTAAAATTTTAATTTAAATTACTTTGATATTAGTCGTTAGGAACCCCAACTTTTATACATGGCACTATAGACCACCCTACACATTGTTGAGTCAGTAGAAGAGGGTCCCTGTGCCGTCATTATCATCCAAGGGGTCGGTGACCCAAAAACCGATTAAGACCTCTGCTATCGGGTGTGTTTCTTCAGAAGCTCCGCCCCAGTAAACACGCATTGCAAAGGCAATGGTATTGTTGCTGTGAGCGGTATTTGCCACTTTGTGGTCCTATCTACAGAGCCAGGGCTGTGTAGATGTACCAGATACATTTGTCAGCACGCACATAGAAGGATAAGCTATCAGACTGTGAGGAGATATGTTGTGAATTTGACAAAAGTGTATTAACGTACAAATCGCCAACTATAATAAGACTCTCCTTGCTTTGTTTATAAGATGACCTTTGCAGCATTACAAAAATACTTTTAATTCCTATCCCTACAATTGTTTGCAGTTGCATCCATTTTACAGGGAATAAAGGTCAAATCATACAATTATTTAAGATTCAGTCAGAAATGCAATATAACTTGGCATTAAACATTTTCCTTGAAACATTAAAGTGTTTAAATTAAAAATGACATTCCAATAAGCCTACATGTTTTTGAGAGTCAACAGACAAGTCTATTTATAGTTGGCCATTTCATTATAATTCTAAATCTTTACATCTGCTGCTAAATCTGACAAATCCATCAACTGCTTACAGACCAAAATGTTATACTCACACAGCTAGCAAAACAGCTGTTCTGACTGAACTGCCACTACAAGCTCTCGATATTCTCCTTAATACTAAACACTGCTGTGGAAATTTGGAGGTAGCTCTTTGTGACAAAAGCAATGGGAAATATAGTCTAGTCTGGGAAACCACAACAATCAGCAAAAACCCAGATTTAATGAGCAGGCACATGCAATGTGATTGAAGGCCAACAAAGGCCAATGTTCTACTAAAACATGTAAAGCTTGTGTGCCTCAGTACACACAATGTTTTAGCCAAGTTTGCAAAGCTTTAGACTTTAAAAAGCACAAGGAGATGACCTATATGAAAAAGTAATACCCCAAAACATCCCAATCATAACAATTTGAAAGAATGTCATGTTGACATCATTTACTTTTTTTTTTCTGCACTAATAAAAATGAGCAGAAACTCCCAAGACCTATTCAAAGCACAACTCGCACATGGCCAGGCTGCAATGTCCTGCAGCACACTACTAAAAACGCTAAGGGAAAAAGTCCACAATGCTTGAACGACTGCAGCGGCAATTTTCAAAAAAAAAAAAAAGTCCCGTTTGCATTACTTGCATTCTATCAATAATATCCAACAGATATTGGTCGGTCCTCTAATTGTGAGAATGTGTCTTCATTGTTCTGCTACAATAATAAATATGGCAATAGTTAAGGTCTATGGATCAGGCCTAGATTACCCAGCTGTCTCTCCTTGATGAGCAAAAACATCCACGAGCCCATTCCTCATGATGGGGATGTAGGCGGACAAGTACACAGGTGGATACCCCTTGTTATCGTCTGGTAAATGAGCATAAGCATATTAAACAGCGATAACTGGAGAGATAACGTTGAACCACAGTCAATGTTGTGACTCGTTTTGTCACATGAGCTAGTTTAGCTATACAACAATTCACAGCAGCCGCGTCATGTGATTTTGTTTGTAGAATTGTCTAGGCTTGTTTGTTCAAAGTACATTAAAAGCCACACAGGGAAGGTTCACAACGCAATACCGCTACTAATGACACCACCTCACTTGTGTGTTTAGCTTAATACTTTTTTTTTTTGAATAATTGTGCTTCGTGTCCAAACGGAAGAACGTTAATCACAAGTAACATATGAAGACAACATTATGCATGCAGCACGACTGCTTGCCGCTTGTTCACCACTGCCAACGTTGCCCCAGCCTCAAGCGCATACACACCGCCCACCCCAACACCCCCCCAAAGGGGGAAGATACAGCGACCGTTTCGCACCGTAAGTCGTGATTTATTAGATTAAAGGGTCGTGATTAAACAGGCCTCTGTGCCAGTAAACAGCCAAGAGGCCTGGGAATGCTCCGGCGGTTAGCTTCGCCGGGTGGTAATTACACGGGCCGCATGCATTGTAGCCTAGCCCCGTAGCTAAGAGACACACGTTACACTCCTTTTATTTACCGGCACTAACGTGCATGTGCCAAGGGGCTGGTTCGGGCCTGGAGGAGAGTCGTCCGCAGAGCTGTCAGGGAGGTAGGCAGTAGGTGCTAGCACCGTGTGTGTGTGTGTGTGTGTGTGTGTGTGTGTGTGTGTGTGTGGGCGGGGAGGGTGGCGGCAGTCTTACTTGGCGGGTCATTTTATTCTTTAGCGGTAGAAGCAACAAGGCCTTGTCAACAGACGCACTCTTGAGAGGCAGGCCTTTTGTTGGAGGCAATTAGATGTTATCTGAGAATGAATTAGAACTCCTCGGTTTCACAACATGCCTGGCGCAAGCTAAAAACGCAACCACGCTGACACATGGCACTTCTCCATGGCAGCGCCTCTCAACAGACAAATACTTCAGCTGAATAGAATTACAACATTTTAACATTGCACTTTAGCTCGATTTCTCGGGACATCCCAAAGTTTATTCACGTTATAATAATTTTGTAGTAAAATGCAAAGAGAATGCAAGTTGTTAAATAACTGCCTGCAGCGCTTTTCTGCATTAACATAACAAATCCCATTTTAGTTGTTTTAATATTCACATTCCTCATTGTTGTGTACTAGTGTTCTGACCCGGACGCACTATTCTGTAACTTCCTTCCAAATATCTGTGTACACACACACACAATGTATGTATGTATACATACACACACACTTTGGAATCAGCAAAGTTTTCCCCGCGTGACTCCGCCCACCGACTCCCTGGCGCCATGGCTACGCCTCTACCGAACCAGCTCAGCCCCTGTCCCATATTCCTTGAGACAGCGGTGTCGGGGGAGCTCCCGCTGAAGTGTGATCCTTCATGCCGGCGAAGCGTGGGCAGGCAGAAGACGCAACAGGTGCCATTGGATGACGCTTGATTTTCAGGCCCTTTGTGGCTGAGCGGGAGTGGGAGTGGGAGAGGCCACGAGGGTCAACCTGACCCCTTGGAGCTGGGGCGCAGCGAGCCCACTGCCCGACTGACTCACCATGTTAAAACACACCATTTATCATCTACTCAATTAAGGAGCACAGAATTTATGAACAGACATTTTGCGTAGAAAGGTTGCAGTAACATTTGCCTATTTTATTTATTTTTTAACACTTTACTGCACTGATTTTCAACAGAACAAATATGGCCGATATGATTTATTGCCTCCGGAACAAAATGAGAATATAATTGCTGTGATGGGATTAGAAGGAGTTATTAAAAACTAATTATTAATAGATGACTTACTAAATCAACCACAGAATACATTAAGTGTAATGTATTATTTTACATTTTAAAATCAAGATTTGTTGTTTAAAAATATATACCTTAGGTTTGATTGCGATAGTTTTTTGGGGGGTGGGGGTGGGGGTTATTTCTTAAGCAATTTTAAGGTTTAGCACATTTCTTTATAAAAATAATGCTTTTTTGTTGCATAAACTGTCAATCTTTCATCACTGTCATTCACCAACCAACCTTTTCCAATACACACTAAGCCAAAGTAGAAGTATATGGGCAAGAATACAAAAGGATGGGCTTGTGTTCCCACCCTTCATGTGAGCTGGTGGCTTTAAAAAATGACCAACTTTTGTTGATGTATGAATCGGCGGGGAGTCTATTTATCAGCAGGCCCGCTGCGGTCGCCCGCTCGGGTCCCTCAAGTCACCAGCCGCGTCGCTCCCCTTTGACTGATTAATTAGCCAATCAGAGGACATTTTTCACTGGGCGGCAGGATGGTTTATTTCAGCTAATGCCGGGCTTTCGAGCGGAGGCCCGTTGGAGCCTCGTCGGCTCTTTTGGCCTGCCTGAGTGGCCGGGCACAGGGGCAAGATAAATCAAGCTGGTCTGGCCCTCCCCGTGGCTCCCCTAACTAAACCCCTGGAGGAGGGTACAGAGCTGGGGCGGTGGTGGTGGTGGGGGGGGGCAGACACAGGACGGCCAGGGGCACTGTTCACCCGCCGATAAGCACATGGAGCATAGGGCTGCCAAAGTGCCTTCATTTAGAAGTGGCCGGGGCTTTTTGATATCTCGACGCCTGTCGTTTGTCTTGCGGGGAGTAATTGTGTTGTGCTGCACAAGAGGAGAGCAGACCAACGAGGGGGCTCACGAGCGTGGGACGAGTGATGGATAGCGGAAGACAGCAGATGGACAGGTGCACAACCACGACTTGACAACCTGCGCTGCTCAAGCTAGCTACATAATGCTCTTGCACATACTTTCATCAGTGACACCATGAAACGGTTGGGTTAGGACTCCAATGTTCATAGGTCCTGCGGCATACGGGACCATTTTGAGTTTATTCGCTTATTAAGAAGTTGAAAAAGCATTTTGGGGGAAATGTTAAAGGTTTTCGAGAGAGAGGCTATAAAGATATCCTTTCTTATTTCGTCCTCAAATTCTCTCCAGACGGTGTACCATCACTTCAGATAAAGAAATAGTTTTATGTCGACGGGGTGTCAGCTTGGACAGTAATGCAGCTGACCAGATCTCATATTAATGAGACTTTCCTGATTTAAATTATTATTTTTTTAAACTGAGACTGACATTGTGAAGAAACAAATATAAGATTATATTAGGTAGATTGTGTATTAATATATTATTTATTGTTAATAATTATATACAAACGTACACCAATTGTAGCAGGAAGGTAAAGTAAATTAAAGGCTATCCTGGCCAACCTCATCTCTCCATACACAGTCTGCCGAGCGAAAGAATGGCTAGGATGGTTTAGCGTGGGTGGGTGGGTGTGTGTGTGTGTGTGTGTGTGTGTCTGCATGCATCCCAGGGAGCATTGTGAGCAGCGATAAGGAGCTAGCAGGAAGCACACCTCTATGGAGGAAGGAAAACCCCAGCAATGCAGAGCTGGTGGGAGTGAGGGTAGGGAGACAGCAGTAGGTGGGCCAGATGGAATTGGGTGAGGATTTATTAGAAGGGGAAGAGCTTTGTACAATCAAGATAAAAAGGTACATTGGTATTACTACAGATATAAAAATAGGAATGAAGGTTTAGCACCGCCATGCTCCCCTGCCCAAACAACCAATGTAACGTAAAGATCAGTAGATCATGTTGAATCAAAGCAGATTGACAGCTTGATTGGTCAATCACCATCTTCGCTTCTGCCTAGCCTTATGGTATGTTGCTAGCCCTCAACAACATCCTCGTGGGATGCTATTGTAATTCTGTTCAGTATTTTTTCATATGGTCAATGGTGTCCCGCTAGACAACAACAACCAACATAACCAAACAATTACGGAAAAAGGATGGGATGTAATGCTTGTCTTTCCAATGCTGATCACCAAGGGAGCAGTGGCCATTGTGATTCTATGGCTTGGCCTCAGGTTTTATTTTCCCCTCTTTGAATTTCTGGTGCCAATTTCTTCAAGAAAATTATAAAAAGCAGGATTTAAAAGAAAATAGGCGACAAAGCGTGCATCTCCTCTCCTGTGTCATGAAGACGATAGTAGCAGATATATTATACAATGAAATTAAGGACTGGCGTGTTGCCCTAGACGACCTATAGTAGGTTTCATGTTACAAACACTGGTACCAAGCAACCCTTCCACTGATGTAAAGACTGTTTTCTGAAGTTAGTAACGATTGCTGAATCTGGAGAGACCTGATTGTCAACCACATACAGTTTTTTTTTTTTTTTGAAACAGAGGGAAAAAAAAGAACATGGAAGGTACAAAAATAAATCCATCATCAACTTGCATGTGGGCAAGTACACAGACCCATTTCTAGATATTTCCTAGGAACGGTAACAATATAAACCGAAGGGTTTCCAGATACCATAAAGCTGAAGGAGAAAGTTAAGGCGCTTCAAGTGACCCACCAACAAGCTGAGATGAGAGAAAAACTATTTTGCAGGCGTCATCGTTTATGGTTTTTGAACACCTCGCCGCAACCTTGAGTTGCCTGTAATGATGCCCACTAGCGCACCTAACCATCTGATGTGATCGCTCCAAGACAGACGTACAGAAGGAAGGTTGGAGGAGCAGAGAAGGAGGAGGGGGGGGCGAGCGCAAAGCCTTTAACTGGATTTAGGTGGCCTGCTGGCGATGGTGAAGCCGCACACTACGACAGGGACAGTCTGGAGCTCCAGGCGGCGCGGGGCCTGCGCCCTGGTAAAGCCGCGGCATCATGTGGCAGTGGGGCAGCCGGGGGCGGCGTCAGCAGAAAGGGACATCCTTAATTACCAAGGAGGAGCAGACAAGCTGGAGCCACTTGGCCAGAGGTATGCCACCTGTGTTCAGCAGGCCTCCTCGACAGTGACTGCTTGAGGAGGATAGTCAGCCCTGTTCAGCCTACGCCAGGGGTCTTCAACGTCTCCTCGGGTGATAGGCACACTGCACGCGTACGGACGTACGCGGACCCACTATCACATATAGCCCATCACCTTTCTATGCCTTTTGTTAATTCAAAATTAAATGAAGACGAAGGAGTCATAGGAAGCATACAGCAGAGAAAACACGACTCATATCCATCCGTTTGCAGTGATTTGGAGGCATCAGGTTGAAATGTAAAGTTTACTTGTTTTTGGGCTGCTGAAAAACAATGTTCTCACTGTTATTGGGTTTTTTATATTGATATTACTCTGCCTGAAAAGCCTTTACCTAGATTCTGATTGGTGGGAACGCTAGCGATTTCCTTCACCTCTCGCTGCAAAAAAATGTGAATCGCTAGAAATAGTTGATAGAGCGTCGGGTTTTGGTTGATAGGAGCGGTCGCTCCAGTGGCTACCCCGAGGAGTCAACCAGTGAGCTGGCTATTGCTGTTGATAAGCAGTCACTCCCACACACACACAAGCGAAAAACGCTGCGGTGTAGTTCTATCTTAAGGGTTATTTGTGAAGCCATTAAATGTTTTGTGCAAAAAAGGAAAAAAGTATGTAATAATTTATTTTCACCTTGCTTTCATCACCCCTTCTCTGAAGGGGCTTATGGCACACCTCTGATACATGTATATGCATACACTAAACAATACCTTATAACAATAAAAAATGTAAGAAATAATAAAACGCAATGCAACAATGTGTCATTTTGCCGAAACCCCTTTAGGTCTTACCTCGAGGTTCGTGGCTCCTTTTGTCCGTTTCCCAAAGATACAGTTGAGATCGGTTTCACTACGGTTCGACAGGTCCTTCCCTAAGAAAAATACATCATAGGAGTAATTTAATAAACATCCCTAGCATTTACACTGTGTTTAATCCCATTTTAAAGTACTTCATATAGATTAAAAAGGACAACAAAACAGATTTAATACAAGTGTTTAACTACTTTAACATGAAATCATTACTAAATTAAAAGTCTGATTCTCAAACATCAAACCATCTCAGTGTTTTGAACTTCAGCCTAACAAGTTCAATTAGGTGGGATTTTGGCATGATAGCTCTCTGCATGGTTTTCTCCTTTATTTATTTTTTTACTTCAGGGATAAAACAGCAAGAAAAAATAAACCAACAACAGACTGGGCTGGGCCACGCCTCTGGACTCAGAGGTTTTCAAGCCAGGCCTCAAAGACTCCTGGAGAACACAGTCATCCGTCTCGGGCCTGTTCGTACAGCTGCATCCCTTTCCTCCAGCAGGGCCCTGATAACATTTGGTTATTTATTGCTTTAAAACCTCTATCTGCCCCCCCCCCCCACTCTTTGGCTTTCAAAGCAAGTGCAAATACAAGTGTAAGAAGCTAAACCAAGCAGCTATGTTCAAGGCTATCACAAACACAGGGGGTGACCACGGTACATGACGCCTAGCGATTTTAGGTCAGTGGTGAAATTATGCCCAATATGACCTTTCCACTGTTTGGCTCAGGAAGTACCTGTCAAAATTCTCAGGCTCAAACTTTAAGGTGAGAGTGCAAACAACAATGTCCAGACAAAACCCTCTTTATAAATGTTCCAGTATACATTACACCATGTTGGGGGGGGGGGGGGGGGGACCATTGCCAACATGCAAAGCCAGGTGAAAACATGCTGGTTTCCACGGTCACAGTGGTGATATGTGCAGACATCTAGTCAAACCTGATTAGGAATCACATGCATCAATGACTGGCTTTATAGTTCAAATGCACACCGGCCGCATCTACATTTCATGCAATTAATTATATATAGACTGCCGACATGAACCACCATGATGCTAACCACAAAGAAAGCATACAGCGACGTGCAGTTCTATTTTGTATTAACCGCCCTTACCGCTATGACAGGTGATAAATGGGGGGACAATTAAAACTGGGTTACTGGTTTACACTGCAGGCGAAGGCCCGAGCAGGGGAGGACAAAAGCCATCAATCCTCAATCTGCTGGCGGTGAGGGAGCGAGCCTGAACAAGATATCAATAAATTGCAGGCGGAGGACGATGGTACAGTATGTGTTTTCATAGCAGGCCTCGGGGCTTTAATGTTGGGCTAGTATTTTTCGTACCATTGTGGGCATGTTATAGCCCAGAGACCGTGGTTTTGATTCTATTAGGCTATATACACCGTACACATCGCAGACAACTCTAGAATGACAACACTTAACACTGAGCTTAACGCAATTTACAGACTCCTACAATATCAACACATACATATTTCTATATTTGATATTAATGGACTGCATTTATATTTACATTAACTGCAGATACCTTTGAGATAATGTACAGAGGTGTGCACAGATGTGGTCAACTTATTTCAACCGCACGTAAAGAGATTAGAGACACTAAACTCATTACCAAGCCTTAACGTGGCCGGAGCAGGCAAAGGAGCCGAGGTTGGAGTCATGTACAAGGGCGTGGCAAGGCACGTATATTGCCAGGTAACTCTCGTCAGTTAAGGTCATGGGGAGGCAGGCGATAATTTAACAGTTCATCTGCAGGTGTCTCTTATTGCACTAAGTGCTACTGCTATTCGGACATCATGTTCAAAGCTGCACGCACTAAAACCCACGCCAGTCAGCCCACTGAAGCATTGAACTCTCATATTTCAAATTGGGGATTACTGTGGGGAAACAGGAAAGGCCAGTGTCCCTGTGGTTTCATGACAACGGCTAAAGTCTTCTGTTGACAGTAACATATAACACTCACGTTGAACGCATGCCTGCTCTTGACTTAGCCCGTCCCGTACAAACTGCTCTGGGTGGCGATAGATTTCATAGCATTCACTTGATCACCGCTGCAAGTGCCTAATCCAAGCGAACAGTTCAGTCCATAGGAAAGGCCCAAACGTGGACATGCTAGTTTGACCATGAGAACAGTGTAGGGGAAGGGCTACATCACTGATACTCTTATTCACAGAGGTCAGCGAGACTGGGGGAAAAACAGGCCAGGGACATGTTTGTCAATCCACTGCGTCCCAAGTGTCTCGGGGCCCAGTCTCTCCTGCTTCCTCTATCTAGCACAAGGCCTTGCTCTGGTCCCTGCTAAATTAAGATCACACACACACCAAACAAAACAGGGTGCTGGGTCTGGGGGAGTGATTGTGGCCTTGTTTTATCTGTCAGGGTCATCTAATGGGGCACGCAAGCAAGGGGAGGTGTTGCTTTTCAGGGGCCAGTAAATGGACATGCCAGATGCCCCAAACAGGAAACAGGGAGTTTCTATTGAATGATGTAAAGGGGGGAGGAGGGGAAACAAGTCATGCCAGGTGACGTTGAAGCTGAAATATAATTACCATATTGATATATTTTAAAAGTCTAATCAAATAGTTTTTGTTTTTTACCAGAATATGCCTGTTAAGATGTAATGAACCCATCCCTTTCTCAGCAATGTTCTTGCAAATAAAATTGTACATGTACAATAAATACAATAGAATTATAGCTATAATACATGCTTCACAAAAGCAAAAACATATGGACTGGTTTGGTCTCTACCATGAACTATTTGTATGCCAGCCTAATCTTGGATATCCCGATATGCTGATGCATAAATAAGTCTAAACCTCTGATATGCTGTATCAAGGGCAAGGAATCTGAAAGTGTGTCTTATAGGTAGAGTAGCTAGAGGTCAAAAGGCTTCAATGCCTCCATAAAAAAAAAAAAAAAAAAAAAGATTATATATATATATATATATAGTAATTTTAAAAAGGTAAAGTTCGCTATTGCAAGCTAAATGTTTGCTTATGAACTGTCAAATTCAACAAATATCGGCTCACATTTCGTTAGCTTAACATTCTCTGCGCGTGTTGAAAAAAATTATTTGATAGTTCTACTGGCTCCGTAAATAGTAACATAAACAAAGTTCTGAACATCACTTGTATCAACAAAGCCGTAGCACTACGCGTTGCTTCACAATGCATTTCGATGCGGCTCCGGAGGACCGCGGAGCGATACCGTTTTGATTTGAGCTAAAAGTTAGCAAGAATGACTGACCATGCTTTTAGGTCCAAACTGCTGTAAAGTAATATGCCTATATCTTTATGTGCATACATTTTTCAATGCAGTTTATAGTACCGTAAAACTGTAGACCACTATGCGACTAAAAATAAAGTTAATGCACCACCACTTCTCTTCAGGGGTCATAAGTCAACTACTGCTGTACAATAAATTGAAAAGTTCACAGACAGTTTGGTTTGAGCCAACCAGCAGAGACCATGTGTCCAATATGCATCATTCTGGTTTCTGGGTGCCAACAGGAGACTTGCCTTTGGTGAACTTCATGTAATGAACTCTGTTTTTGGAGGTCTTTGACTTCTCCTCCAAGCTGAAGCCTTGGCTTTCGTCTGGTGGCGTTTCTACTAAAGTAAAGAGCAGACACAACATAAATATTATTATGCCCTCAATCCCTGTACAATGTAAGTGGCAATGTTCGCTTCTGACAGCAACTGAATGGCTTCTCTTTTCCTACTGTTGCAATGTAGCACCCTCTACTGGCTAGGATATACTACTACAACACATTCAATTACTTATTCGAGACAATCAACTGATAAATACGTATTTTGTAGTGGCATTAACAAATTGACAAATAGTAATTATGAATTAAAATGAATTGGTATTACATACCGCTTCCATTGATTTGACCATGGCAGTTGTTTAGCTCGGCCAGAAGCTGACTGAAATCATCTTGGTGTGCTATCCAGTTATCCTGCAAATAAGAACATACATATATTCTACTTGCCAAACATCTCGGTTCATGATTGTTTCGTTTTGAAAACATACCGTATAATTAATAACTATGAATGTAAGATCAATAAGAAGTTATACTTTAGCTAATACATTTTTTTTGAATTTGCATGTCGTTTTGAGAGTGTGACTATATCAAAAGTTATGCTATCAGCATATCTTGTTCATATTCTTACAGGAGATAACTAACACTTGGCAAATCCTGTTTTTTGTCACCATCTAGTGGTTAAAATCACATTTGAATAATGACATGTTGTTGGTCATTGGTTTGACATCAACATGCATTGTGCATTGTGCACGCACGCACACACAACTCCCAACCTCTCATTTCATTTGAGCCATTCAGCTGTGTGTCCTTAATCATTGCTTTGATGGCACCGCACTCTAAACAAGTATGTCCAGTTAGTATATTTACAGCTGCTTTAATTGTTTTCATGGCGTACAGATATTACAGCCACATTACACACATTACATGCCATAATCAACCAAACTATCACCGCAAAAAAAAAAGCTTGGCAGCAGGTTTTGTAGGAATGTTCCTCGCGTTAATGGAGTGCCCACTCTTCACAGGGCAAGCCAATCCACATGGAGTGGAGTCTTACCGCAGCCAGGGATATGGTAGGGCCAGAATTCATAGTGTGAAAACATCTAGTGGAAAATGTTTGTTGAGTGAAGTATTTGATAAACCTCACATTCATCCATTCTCACACACACATACACACACCGGTGGTGATTGCTGCCATGCAAGGTGCGACCAACCACTGAGAGCAGTTAGGGGGGGTATGGGGTTAGGCATCTTGCTCAAGGATGCTTACAGGTAGGTAAACACCAGGGTTCGAACCCACAACCTTCCAGCTGGGAGCCAAACACCCAGACCCCTCCACCACCCTGTCCCCATATATCCTCTATATGCTTTAATGTAAGCCTTACCTCGTGGCTCTTGGTCTTTCCAAGACCCAGGGTGTTATTCTTCGTGTTAACCTTGATGTTTTCTGTAGATCCTTGCTCATTTCTCCCAAGGCCCTGAGAAGAACAAAACAAAAAAAAACGTTTGAACAAATTGGCTTTCACAGTTACCTGAATTGCATTACATACACTTGCTCCATTTTAAACTATGAGGAAGCTTCTGAAAATATAATAGTGAGATGAAAATCATAGCCAAGTACCTTTCAATTCAGTTATTAATATCAAGAAGTACGGATTATGTAATTATTCAACAACAAATATACCTTGCCTTTGGACCATCCCATTCGCTCCAGCATCTTCTGGCCAAATTTGGTATCGTCATTACTCCAGGTAGTGTTCCTGGGGTCTATAGACCACTTGCGCTTCTTTCGGGCTATATAGTGTTAGTAAAGGTAAGAGTATTTTAAAACTGTGGTGGAACGGTCTATAAACATATCTGTATTTTGCGCTACATTCATGCAACTCTGAAACAGCATCCCCCAACGGTGTATCGTGTATATTGCTGACATGGCAGTTTCTAAGATAGATGATACCGTACCGGTACATCAAAACACTGGTCACGATTTGTAATGGCAATCAACAAACAATGTTATCTCTGTCCGATTGAACAGGAAAGTAGACTCCAATCGAACAAAATAGCGTTACGTTGTACTACTGTGTACACACGTGCTCATAATGACTGGTGTACCGGTACTTAGCTTAGCACTATTATCTTAGCACAGCGAAGCCAGCTCAACAGCAAACCAAAACGAAACAATATTGAACATATACATAGACAAGTGTAAGACTTAAATGTAAATAGAATACAACATAACAAATCCAAGTTGCTCATAAAAACCCACGTTCAGCAAGCATGGACATCCTGGGGTCTTGAATCAGGCTGGCGGAAGATAGAGTGGCTCGACGTCAACGATAAGTGCCTGTTAAACATGTCGCACAAGAAAGAACATAACGCTTGAAACATAATAATAAAAACATTTAGAAAATAAAACACGAACGCGTATGAAATCAATGAAATACTAGATGAACTTTAAAGTATCGGTTAAATGTAAACATACAGTAGAATTACATTTGCATTATACTTTCTGCAATGATTAAATTTGAACACAAGAGGGAAACCAATGTTTTGGTAACATTATTGATCACAGCTACAGCTACAGTAGCTGTAATTGTTTTTTATTTTGTAAACCTAACCTAGACCAGAGGTTTTCAACAGGAGGTCCGGGACCCCTAGGGGGTACTCAGAGTTACTGCAGGGGGTCCTCCAAATTATTTGACCCCAAACTTATTTTCTTGAAGACCTCTGCCCTGATTGACCTAGAAAACCATCATAGTAAGAGTCTGTACCATAAGCAGTGTTGGGAAGTAACTAGTTACTAGTTACTAGCAACTAGTAACTATAATGTTATTACTTTTTTCAGTAACTACAGTGTAACTTATTACTATTTACTAAAACGAGATTTCTGGTCATAGCAAATTTAGGGTAGGGTAATTGAACCAACCTGTCAAATAATCTGGTTTGAGAGGCTGCAATATTTTCACTTTGGCTGATTGTTGACTCCTAAGGTTAATTATTGTTTAATAAAGAAGATTCAATTCTTAAATGAGCTGGTTACACAGGTTGTCATTTTTCAGAAGAGGCAAGACAGGGATTCTGAAAGTAATATAGTAATTTAACTACTAATGTAACTAATTGCTTTTAATACTCAGTTATAATTAAAGTAATATTATTACTTTTTGAAGGAGTAAGTAAATTTCTGAGTAACTTGCCCAACACTGACCATAAGTCTATGGTCTGTACTGCCTATCAGTTAACAAAGAACTCTGTCTGCATTTTATTAGATAGATGGAAATTTCATGAAAAACATTCAAAGCAATGTGTATCTCACTTATCAGACTTGATCCAGAATAGCACTATCCTTAGTCTCCCCAGCTCTTAATAAAAAATAATCCACTGTGTGCAGTGGCAGAAAAAATGCCAGCCAATGCAACATCTTTGAAATACCGGTTTCAAACACAAAGGTAATTCAAGACATAACTGAGTGTAGGCTACTGTAAACGATCAAATACACCTAGTGCACAATAGCTTTGTCAGAATATGAGTTACTTTGCTTTAAAATATGTATTTCATGTTAGATCATTAATTTACAAGTATTATATTCTGTTTTAATAAATATATGACTTTTAATCAAAATTCTAAAATGTTTTTAATGTATATTTTCTATATATAGGCCTAGTTTAGAAATGAATGCTACATCATGTGTCTTACCGTGTTTACAGTGTATGGTAGTTAACATTTAAGGAAGGTATTTTACAAAAAGAAGTAAGTGGTAGATCCTCGAATGATTGATATAATATAAAATCATAAGCAGGAAAAATAGGCTACACATTAAGAATTGCACTGTTAGCCAAAGGGTCACATTAAGGTCTTAATTAAGATCTATCTGAAATTAGATCAGAAGGGAGTCGAAAGGAAGCAGTAAAATGTTTTTTTTTTGTTCATGTTTATATGTTGTTTTATTTAAATGGGTAGTCTCACTGAGATTAGCAATCTGTTTTTTGACAGAAGATGCAAAGTATAAAACAAAAGGTGGATTGGCTGACATTACCATAGCAACGGCCAGGCTTATGTGAGAAAGAGCTATGCCACAGTGTTTTGGCGACCAAGTCTCCCCTTGACACATTATATGCCTGAACTAAATATTCCCTTTGGCCTCTAGTATCCTGAGGAGCACTGTGATTGGCTAGGGGTAGACATGCCTTTAAGAGTGCAAGCGAGCACAAGCCTGACTAGCATATTTACCATATTGAGCAAGGAATGGTTCAGTCAGATTGTTCCTTGTCTACCCTCTATCACGTCTTCTATTGCCTCAACCTCATGTATGAAAGCTATTTCTTCAATACAGTACGGTTTTATTACACACACACACACAAACACACACACCTCATTCAGCTTTTGATACATTTCTACTGACTGTGTTTATGACTTGTTTTATGTATGTCAATTTTTTATTTTCACATGTAAAGTTATGACACAAAGACAACCATTTTCAGTATGATTACTATAAGCTATATATATAATTGTGTGATGTTTTCAAATGCATGTGCTTTCTCCACTTGCAACAGATGTCCTTCAAAGGACCATAAAGTCTAACATAATTTCTGCTGTAAAAAAGTACATTTTCAATTTTCTGGTGGATGTGCACAACAACAATGTTTGTTTTGCACTTTACTTATCCAATTTGTGTGGGATATGAAGAGCTGTAAACATTATAAAGCTGGCTAGTATATCTAACAACATGCCCACTGCACATCGAAACTTAGATTGTGATGCATTTTTAGACCACCTTACAAACAGAATACATTTAAGCATAGACATTTGAATTCATTTCCCTTTGAAGATGCTCAACTCCCCGGGAATTGTTTGCAAGTAGATGACTAGAATAAACATATGTTAGCTCAAGACCCAGCATTGTTCACTTCTTAGAGATGCAACCCAGGGGATGTCCTGGGATTACATAACACCTTTATTATTTTTCCCTTTATGAACTTATCAGAAGCTGTCAGTGACTGTTTTCATTGACCTATTGGTATTGTGTTGTTTTATTGTGACCTATGCAAACCAATTTGTTGTAACATTTTAAAATCTAAGAGGCTAACAGTTAAGTTTCAGAAATATAGTTTGTAACACAGCTCAGAAATGCCTTTTACCAAACTTGTATGAGAAAGATATTCATTTTATTATATTGTTTCAATTGCAAAGTCAACCCTAAACCTTAAGTAATACTGCATTTCCTTATTTCTACAATTGTACGCATCATAAAAACAAACTGCACTGTGATTTATCATATATGCTAAGGCTAAGCAGTGGTGGCCTCAAGCCCCACTAGAGCTGGGGCCGGCCCTGCATTAGACTTAGATTCAGAAGTTGCTTTAAACAGTTTCTATATGTAACAAGCACAGACACACCTCATTCCTGTCTCATTATTTAGCTCACTATGTAAATGCAAAGGATTGGCCATGACTGAAAGCAATATTCCTATATCAGTTGTCGTCAGGGTTATATCTCCAATTCAATTCCCCTAATATACATTTTTATTTATTTAGGGACATTTTGTTCTCAAATAAGGATTTTAACTTGATATAAACCTTAAGCCTTAAACAAATGCTACAAGCAGATAGCAATATGAGCTCTGGGAATAATAAAAGTAAATATGCTTTCCTAGTATTTAAAAAAATAAATATGATAATAAACTATTAGCAACCTGTAGAGTAAAACATATCTGATTAATTTAAGTATTAGTATATCAGGCATAGTATGTAATGTATATGACTTGTGGTAAACAATTTCAGCTTTTCCCCTGAATAGGCCTAAACATAAGATTTTAATTTGGGTGCATTTATTTTAGTAGTAACTAAGTAGCCTAATAAATAAATAGTAAAATAAAACAGTTCAGTGAGTTTCTTTAAACAAAATGATTTTGGTTAGAAAAGCATACTACATTTGAATTACTGGTTTTAGCAGCCATCTACAGTATGAATGCAAATAAGCTCTGGTTTGTATCATATTGTGCAAAACTAATAATGTATTACAACAATCTTGTCTGTAGCCTGCTTCAAGTACAGACTTCTACTTAATTATTTTACAACAATGGAGAACAAACTGAAGTGCTGGAAAATAAAGATTTTATGACAAAGCATGGTTTGATTCAAAGAACAAAAATGATAAACATTTGCTTTACATGACATTGTGGGAAAACATAGCATATTATACCTAGATGTAAAACAACCATCTCCCTTTTGTGTTACATTAACCCACAGAGGTGGTGGAAACGTAGCCTTAATCAACCAATTTTGTTGATTACAAGGTCATATAGCAAATATCTAGTACATTCTCAGTTGCTTTTTAAAAAATTTAAATTGTGCATTTGTATAAATAAGAACCTTTATATAACACAATTCCCATAGTATGTTTACCAACATCAATAAATAGAGAACATAAAATAACTTCCCTGTCAGAATTAAATCCCTTTAAACATTTACTATATACTTCTATAATCAGTGATTGAAGACTTTAGCGTTAGAATGTTAGAAGTAAACCATGATTGGAAAGTCTGATACTGATTTGATTACAGTGTTACAAAAATAGAAGCTGGGTCAAACCTGAAGACAACATAAAATCTGTTAATTTCAAAAGAAAATAAATTCTAGAGTACTACAGATTGACCAATGTAGCATTTGCTTGTTCACTTTTCCTGCCCAGCCTTGCCCTGCAATGCTGACAGAATGCAATTTGTAGCCCTGTGAGTGAACATACTCTACATTAATTCCATTTAATCCCATTATCCTCATCCCAATGATCAACAAGATGAAGAAATAGAGTGTTAAAAGATTGAGAGCTGAGTGATAAATAACAGTGTTAGGCAGATGAATGGCCTGACCAAACACTGGGTTTACTCCAAACAGCCACACTGAAGCAGAGTCCGCTCCTAATTACTGTCCATGTTACTAGATTAGCTCGTTTAAAATGGCCGCCGTACGCCAATCCTGCGTCCGGTATAAACTGCAATCTGTAGCTATTAGAGTAAACCACGGTAAAGCAAGGCTTTAACATTCTTTACCAAGGAGAGCTCATTCCATTTACACAGAAGAGAAACACAGACTATGTTTCCTTCTTAAACCAGTTTTTACAGTATGTACAAACAATACTCTTGATGTTGTTCTGCTCTCAGCTGGCGCGAACAAGACGAGATTCCGAGCCAATGGAGCTGAGCATTGTCTGGACAAGCTCCGGGAGGTCGTAGTCATGCTTCCATCCCCAGTCGCTCCGTGCGTTGGAGTCGTCAAAGTTCATTGGCCAACTGTCAGCTGCAAGGAACGCAAGCAGTCATCAGTAGATCAGTATACTGCAGGTCACAGTGACAAAATGATACAGCGAGTCTCCCCCAAACATATGTCAAGTCAAGTCAAGTCAATTTTATTTATATAGCCCTTAATCACATTGCAGTCTCAAAGGGCTTTACAACCTA
>JAODTR010000017.1:2033310-2061225 GCA_025399935.1 Amblyopsis rosae
CGGAACGATTTCAAAGCATTTAGCAATTTGTGAATTAAGAGTGCTCTGTCAATTGTGACAATAACAGACGCCACAGAGATGACAGATGACATTTGACATTTGTTTATGGTCGTTGCACCCAAACAATACAAGAAAAATCTAATGTCTTACCAATAGCCTGTCGCACAGGGTCAATGTCATATGTGACATCCAGATCAGGGAGCTGTTTCTGAACCTCTTGAGCCAGCTCCTCTGGAGTGAAGCTCATGGCGTTGATGTTATATGTCCTCATGCTCAGGGATTCAACTGGAGCCTCCATTACTTCGATGGTGGCCCGCAGGCAGTCATCGATGTACATCATCGGCAACCTTGTGTCAGGCTTCAGGTTGCATTCGAACCTGCCGGTCTTGGCAGCATCGTGGAAGATCTGAACGGCGTAGTCTGGATAGGCGTTTAATAATCCCACAGAGAAAACTGGTTATTGCAACAGAAGGACAACACATCTATGCAAAGCTAAATCATACTAGAATGCAAATGTATATTGAGGTGCAGCAACACAATATTATATGAATGTGAGATTTCTGTTTATTTAGGAGTCTATGGAAAATGTAACTGGTTTAAAAATAAACATTTTAAAGCAACAATACTTTATTTTTTGCTTAACATTGCAATTAAAGTTAGAAATCCTACTCATTTGTAAATGTAGACATGTAGTGAGAGGCAATGTTATGCGCCCCAAACGAGAGATAAGTTATCAGCTGGCCTAAAAATACAAGTCAAACCAGATCCCAGGTTCAAGCCAGAAGCATAACTACCTTCTGACATGAAAGAATACAGTAAGAGAGATTAATGCAGTAATGTTCAAACTGGCTTGTGACCCTGTGAAAATATTAAATTCTATTCTATACAATTAATATATCTTTATTTATGTTTTATAAAGTGCTTATTAGGGGGTTTATTTCAAATGTGTGGAAGGTCAACTGAAGACTGGTCAGATCTCCCTCACCTGTTGTGCCACCACCGGGCTGGGAATCAGCAGAGATGATCCCTGGGTAACGAAGGCAGCGGAAGTCCAGGCCATAGCGGTGGTGGTAGTACTACAGAGCAGAGCAAAAGGCATTACTCTAGTACAGACAAAACAAAATGTCTTAACACTGTAACCAGTATGGCCACACTGTCTAATCATATGTACTACATTAGTCATTCATAGTGGCACTACTCCTAGATAAGAATGGCACGATCCAATTTTTTCAGTCCCGATACGATACAGTAAGTACGTCAGTTAAGTTTATTTATAGAGCACCTTTCACAGACAAAGGTCACAAAGTGCTGTATAGTAAATGCAATGCAAACAACTAAAATCCTACACCGTACAAAATAAAACTACATTATAATATAAAACAAAAGCCTAACACTATGCTAAGCTTGCCGAAAAATATGTGTCTTGAGGTGTTTTTTAAAAGCGATCCAGCAATATAAGTCTCAGTATCGTACCGGTGCCATCCCTAATCCTAGACATACGATTATCTTAATGTGGGAGCTATGCGTGTTATGGCTGAGTGCTCACCTCCCCCATCAGCTCAGCGTGGACCTTGGAGACCCCGTAGATGGTGCGGGGCCGTTGCACACAGAGATCGGGGGTGGGGTTGCGGGGAGAAGTAGGCCCGAAGGCTCCAATGGTGCTGGGGACGAAGAGACGCAAGCCGTGTTCTGCGGCTATGTCAAGGATGTTGTGGAGCCCTGAGGGACAACCAGACACACCTGGTTCCTTAGGTCGCTAGAGCGTGAGCTTACTGTACTACTCATTATGAACAGTTGGAGAGACTCTAAGTCCATCTGACATAATTTTTTGTTTTTTAAAATTGGCAATATTTAAATAATTTGTAAGTTTTTGGAAGATATTATTTTTTATTCAGTTACACACAGCCTTTTCATTGTAATAAAGGTGAAATGAATTAACCCAAATATGGAAGCCTAATGGATATTGCTGTTTTAAGATGCTAATTGCTACACTTTTTTTAGATCAGAACTTCCGTTGCTTGACAAAGTAATCAAATAAGATGCGTGGCTGCTCACCTGTGATGTTGACGGAGCGTGCTAGCGCTACATTCGCTTCTCCAACAGCGCTGAGGAGCGCACTGTAGTGCACCAACCAGGTGATGCGATTGTTCACTACAATTTCACGCAGGTTCTTGTAGTCCAGGATGTCTGAGTAGATGAAAGGGCCTGAGAAGGGAAGACAAGTCTTTCACATAAAATTATCAACTAAAAGATGTCTTACTGAATAGTAAGGCAGAACATTTCAATAAAAGCGTAAAAAGGTTTTTCCGTGTTTATGGTTAATGAATGTTTTACAAAATGTTGGAGAGACTTTTTTTACAGCTTCACTCTTCACTCCTTTGGACATTTCATTATTGGTAATTGGTCAACCAGTCACAACATAGATCTTGGCATGCCATCTAATTATCAGTGACCATTTCAAAACAATGACGACTTGTTTGGGGCCCTTGGGTAAAATAAAATCAAGACATGACCGGTTTCTGTTGCCCTTATGTGCCAACATATTATTTGTCTAAGAAACACTTGTTTACACAACACATCGAATCAACCTATTGCTAAAAAACTGAAACGTTGGTCATTGATTTGTGCTGTACCCGAACTGTTTTATATCTAATAAGGATGAAAACATTGTGGCAACTATTTAACTTGAACTTTTGAAAGAATATGCTCACCGCTATGAAACACATGGCTTGGGGGTTTCCGGATGTCGGACAAGATGACGTTGTTGTTTCCAAACCTCTTCCTGTAAGGCATTAAGTAAAGAACTGACATGCCTTATCTTATCACAAAAACAAGGACACACACGGTTCATTGCATTTGTAATGGGGTAGTTTGCCAGCTCTTACCTCAACAACTGGGCTAGCCCCACCCCTAGTTGTCCAAGACCACCTGAAAGAGACAAAACAAAGATAAATACGCATTTGAAGAATTCCAGAGACCAATTCAGTATAATTAATATTTTGCCCAATTACCATGGAGATTTAGAAACTAAATGCCATAATAGGGAAGCCAACAAAGCATTTTCTTAATCCAATAGCGATTTCATTGCAGTAGTAAAGCAAATCATTGCTGTTTTTAAATTCTATAGCATGCAGGTTGCACTGATAAATACAGCACTGTCTAGAGTAAGCTGTAGCACTTCTCATTCAATATTACAACCAGGGAGATACTTGCAAAGTAACATTAACTTACCTGTGATGAGGACTTTGGGGTGATCGGTCTCCGAGAAGGACACAGAGTGGAAGCTCGCATCAGATGTCACTTGTCGTGGGGAGAAGCTTATGTTGCGCACAGTTACAGTGACAGGGAGGCATCCACACCCTGAGCTGCCAAGGAAGACCTGCTTAGCCACTTTGCTGAGGTTTCTGAGGACAGGCATGGTGGTTTCTGTGAAGGAAAGAAATAAGTTATTTCCCATGCAATTATTTATTTTTTAAATTGCATTAAATTGCATTAAATTCCACACTCATTGATGCTTCATCATCATGCATTTCAATATTTATCTTGCCAACTCCTCATTCTATTTCACACTTGCTAATCCTACTGCAAATACGTTACCAAGGCAGAGGCTAACCAAACCACTGAGTTCCTACCTATGGTTCCTACTTTAAGTGCCAATAGTCGAAACAATAGTGGGACATACACTGCAGTTAAGTAGAGATGAGCGCATTCATGTAGGGCTACTGATCACTTCTCAGCAGCTTAGCAAAACAACAATACTATTTAAAACATGTCCATATGTATGGGCAGAACTCGTGAAAATTTTACACAATTAGAAAGAAATAGCGTGACTTAAGCCTTATAAATAGATGCGCGAAGAGGATCGCCAATTTCAATTGAGCAAGCAGTGCATCCACGCCGCATTTTATGCATTCTCGACTTACACCATATCCACGATTGTTATACTACGTATTATTTTATTTTATTTTTTTATCTGTTTATTTTTTCGTGATTAGGCTACTTACCGAATGTTAGGAGAGCTTCCAAAAAGGAACGAAAAGAGTAACGACATTTTTTATACTGCCCTGCCTTCAACGTCGGCCAATCAGGGAGTGAGGGCGGACGTGATACAGTACAGCTGCCTGCTAGGCTACATAACATCTGATATTGACTGAACTGGTAAGAAGCGCTTGGGTTGAATCAAGGGTGCGAACAATGACACAATACGTGGGCAGGTCTAAGAATGACTTCATGCAAGTAGTTTGGCCATTCAACAACCATACAAAGCATAATAGCAATATCGATATCACTAGAAACCTTATTGCTGTAGCTCTAATTCTCATTCTCTCAGTATTGTTTGCCTGTAGCTATAATACCTACCAATCTACAAATCAGCAGAATTCATATCCTAATCGAATGCGTATAATGACAGAAGTTCCATTCTGTTGCACCAATATTGTTTTTCTTTCAGCTCACGCAAAACTGTGAAATGAGGTATATAGTAAACTATTTCAAATGATTTGAACTAGTTTACTAAAGGTATCACAGTCATTGACCTAGGCTTATAGTAGGCATAGGTCAATGGTTTTTAGACTGGCTGGTTTTGCCACGTATGGCACTTATAGCCAATAGGCTACAGCAGAGATCTAGAGTTTTGTTTCTAAACTCTGATGCATCAACATGATCAATCAATCATCAATATAATCATCAATAGAAATCGCAATAGACTAATTTAAATATGTCTAATGCATAAACAGACTATAGTTTTAGCAGATATCCTACTTATTCACCGGGCACCCAGTTTAGCATTTCAGCCCTGAGCCCTCAGAGTAGCCTATTGTATTCAGTGGTTGTTAAAGGCTAAAATCATGTGAGAAAAGTAGCCTCAAAAGACTAAAGGAAGCTATTTTGGCATTTGCCAAACGGACGCTACAGCTACTGTAAGACATATCAGTTTGTCATGGTGTAAATAGGCAATAATTTCACTCAAAATATGTTTTCAATTCCATATACAGTAGCCTATCGCCCATGTTTCATGCGATAAAATAGGGCGAATTGCCTACTAAATCAACCTAAAATAAAAAAATATAGTAGCCATATAGGATATACTATATAGCCTATGTCCAGGTTGTACAATGAACTGCACAATACTGCAACAGTAGCCTAGTAGCAAATGCTATGAATGAAAGATAAATAAATAGCATAACAGTTTACTTACCAATATAGGCTAGGTTTAACTGATACCTGTAGTGTATTACTTTGAAATGGGCAGTTTTGTCTCACTGGATAACGAGATCAGTCTTCTGCACGTCCTGTCATTTCTATGCTATCGAATAACGGTCAGTGACGTTTATTTGCTATCTCCACCCGTGTATTGCATCAGCTAAAACAGCCCCACGTTATATATCTTATCAAGACAATGAAGACGGCTTTTGCTCGGATTGGAGGAGCCGCTGAGGTGCGGTCCCCTTCATGAATCACTCCCACAAATGGCGTCAGCCAATCAGTGTCAGAGTTCGTGCCACACAGCCTACACAACTGAACTCACTGACAACCTGCTAAGTGCCAACTGAATCAGAAGATGTGTAGCCTACGCGCCGCAGTACTTTGTTTGAAATATGGATGACAGGAAAAATAAAAGTAGGTGACAGCAGAAAGAAAATTACCCAGGGGCCCATATGTTCCCTCTAGTCACATCTGGTTACAATGTTTCTTTATGACATTCGTTCTGGGCCTGTCTGAGAACATACAGTGGCATTAAACATAATAGAAATGTATTGTCTCACTGTTATTGTCTGGCTTGGATTTTCTTTTTTTTTCTGTGGTTAGTCAAAACTATAGCATTATCCTACTGCAAACTGCATGCAGTGTGAGACACTTATAGCCAACCGGTTTTTATTCAATTAGAGATAGAGTCAATAGGTCTATAATGCTGTATTACTAATTTGTCTGGTAATACAATATGGGTTCAGCCTAAAATATTATCTTGCTTACATTGCAAATTACCAGTTAAGCCTATTTGCTAACATTTACTTAATTTAAGCCTGCCTACTTATTAATTACTTGGTGTATTACCCAGTCATTCTGTAGCCTACAATTACTATATAACATAATGTATATTATTTATATCACTACAAAGCATAGGCAGACGTGATTAGCAGTGTCTATTGCACTTCTATGAATTGCATTGCTGATGTATTATGCCAGCTAACTCAAACACCAGACTAATAAATATCCTCTTATCAACAAATCACTAACACTTGAAAACACATCATTCATCTTAAAATGAAAGTGAAATCACTGATCCACCCAATAGCACCCTACCTGTATGGGAAATATTATACAAATCAAATTGTGAGGATCCTGTGAGAGGCAGAACATGCCTGACAACATACTTTTTCATTGGACAGTTCTGTGCCCTTGGAGTAACTTCTGTGAAACCAATCCTGTTGACCATGGGAAAGGCATTTTTCTGTTCTGTTCCCTCATTTGTTTGTGTTTGAACATGGAGGGCCTGCAAGGGTGGCCATATCTCTGACATTAGAATAGGTCAACCATCAGATAGACGCTGGCACATGACTGGTGGACTGCCACCCCCCCCCCCCCGATAGCCTACTGAAAACGAATACAGCATGTATAGTTTACTTCAGTTTCTCTATGGCTATTCATTAAATCTCAGCCAACATGCCAGGTTTAAATAAAGTTGTCATATTTGTAAGTACAGTATTAGCAACATGAAACCAACATTTCATTTTCACACTCAAATTAAGTTCTATAACAGATGGCAGCTAGACATATTGGTAGCTGGGTATAGGTTACTTTCAAAATGTAATCCGTTACAGTTAGTAATTACAATCAGTAACGTAATTTTTGGATTACCTAAATATAGTAACATAATCTGATACTTTCAGATACTTACCTAAACATTGTCCTTTGAAATGCCATCCAAAGCAATTTACTGCGTTGGCAGCACCAAATCTTTCTATTTTCGTGACCATTTATGTTGCTTGGGATCAGATTAAAGTAGGACTTAATTTCATCTATTGATTGACATTAATGAGTGGTTCATAGGATAACAGTCAATTGTTTCATGCATTTGTTTCTGCAAACTTCCTGTTTAAATGTGAAAATAGTCCTACAAGTAATCATCACATTTTTATATTAAATACTTGTAATCTGATTATTTACCTGGTAACTAATGGATTACAGCTAATTTTTTTGTAATTAGTTGCAAGTCCCCAACCCTGATTTGCAGCTCATAAGCAATGTATGTACTGTAAACACTAAGCATGGCTCATGTCTATTTATTTCATAACTGCTTCATCAGATGATCCATTCGTCACAGTGACTGTTGGAAGGCCAAGGTAAAGTGAGCCTCAGAGGCAGGCTTCGTGGGACCAAGCACACACAGTGGTAAATATCTGGCAATTATAGGCCATACATGCAGTGTCACAACACTGACAGCCATTACCAGGAGCACCATGTGCCTTACATAAATATATCACTGAAAACAATAAACGTACATTACATTATTTTTTAAGTCAGACTTAAGTATAATGCCTGCATTCATTGGTGTAATGGAATTGAACATCTTGCCATTAAGCAGAAACAAAACCCACAAAAAATTTAAGAGTCAATGCTTTAATGATATTACAGGTTATTGTGCTCTCTCTCCAGAAACAAGATTTAGATGCCAGATGCAGTTGTCACAGATATTTATAGTACTAACAATGACAATTCAATGATAAATTACAAAATAAACAAGTTACTTGCCATTAACCTGGTACTGAGTACTGAAAACTAAATAGGTTTAAGAGGATAATAATGCCAACTCAAGATGACATGCAGACCTGGACATCCTTTTAATTAGTTTCCTTTACAATGGTGCAAACAAATTACAGAAATGGCAACATCATAAATATGTGGTACATTACGAATAACTGAGAAAATAAGAATTTAATAAAAATAACAGGTCCAAAAAAAAAAGCAAACTAAAATACCCTTGTACATTATAATTTACAATATGCATGTTTTAGCGCTGAAAATCATTTTGGCCAATGCAGAAACAATGAACACCACTTAATTTAAAATCAAGACATTAATTACATTATCAATTTAGCCTTTCTGTAAATAGTAAACCTCTTCACACAGTTCATACATACAGGTTTGTTGATGTTCACCTGCAATGAATGCAATGCAAATGGAATATTCAGCAAATAAAGGCGTGAAACTCATTCCAATAATAATATTTACAACACAATCATTCCATCCAAAAAAGGCTTCCTTAATATTAGTGTCATTTTTGTTGTGTCAACCAGTTTAAGTAATGTCTTTTCATATAAACAATAATATTTGCAATTGACCTATTCTATAGTTTAGAGCTAAAACATTGTTGGTCACACAAAAAAAATGTTATGTTGATAGAACTTAAAACACCATGTCAAGATATCTTGTTAGGAGCAACAGTGCTTTCCTTGATTAATAAACACTTCCAGCAAGTACCATGCTGTATACAGTATGTTGCAGTGATTGCACTGCATTCAAGTTCCCATTACACAGGAAGGTGAATGTACCAGCCACTGTATATAGTAAATGCTACTGTTCTGCAGTATAAAGCAAGGTCATAGCAAAGTAAATGCCCACACGCTGAAGTCAAAACTGTAAGCACACTGCGGTTATGTACAATATACACATTTAAGTAGAGTGAGATTATTTGGTTCTGAAACGACAGCCACGCATCATTACAATTATTTAGGAGATGCTGTAATCCAAAGCAACAGTAAGTACAATTAAGCACTACAAAGCATCATGTCTATAGCTCTGTTTTATCTCTGAGGAATTGCAAGCTGCCTTTCATGCTTCCAGTATTCTCTGTGCTGAACGTTTAATGCTATTTCATGTTTGGTTACACTATAAAGTTGTAGGTTTCAGGGCACACTGTAAAAACCATTCAGTACTGCAAGATTAGTGTCCATAGCTGTATGGACAGCAGAATGCACCTTTTATGAAAGCGGACATATTGACATTAAGGAGCATACATGTTTTAGGTGCTATACTTTGACATGGAAAGTCTATAAAGGTACATTCTTGTCATTCGGCCCTGTCTCCAGCTGGGCCAGCTGCCTACGCAGTCCATTCACTTTGTTTTGTAGCTCCTTGTTATATTCAATAATATGAATCATTTCGTCGTAAGCTTCTTCCAGGCACTTGGAGGAGCGGTTCCAACGCAGGAATACTCCTGAAATAAAAAGTGAAATTATTCGCATATTTTCCGCGTCGGCGGAATGTGCACGCACGTGAATGACTGGAATTAAGATGACACAGCCTACCATAAACTCCTCTCCAAATCCACCTGTTTAAAGTGACACGAAGCAGCCTAATGTTGATTAATTATAGACATTAATACGTGCTTTGGTATGGCTAGAGAGACGGCAGTTTCAGGCCGTAAAATCTCGAGTCAAACTTTCATGTTGCTTTAAAATATGGAACTCAATGATGAAAGTAATTTTGGGGATTTTAACACAATCCCAATAATGTAAAATGTCCAGCCAGTGAGGGGATTAAAAGAGTACATTTAGTTTATTAAGAGGGAGCAGCAATTGTTTCCTGACATGTAGGGAGACCAGGGAACACCTGGTTCGCGTGGTTACTTCACTGAAATGCCGACTGCAAGCGAGTCGATCTTCTCCCTCAGGACATTTATGTGGATGCATTTCTTGTGGATCTCTCCTGCATTACCCTGGTCCGCAATTATTAGATGTTCATCTATGAGAGGGACGAATATATGCCAATGGTGCTTTTCACTACGCGAAGTCCGTGCGGAGACTGGAGCAACAGCAGCAGATATTGTAACCTTAGCCAATGATGACTCAAATTAGCTGACTCAAAGTTAAAAGCGTTGATTGTGCTTGCTGTTGTACAGTTATGTGGAAAACCCTCAAAAAGGTCCTGCTGCCTGCTTTTTTTAAACAGGTTATGAAACATTAATTATAGTTTTAATGGTGTTTTCTAGTATTCACAAACTCATTCGGAAATAGCATCAAGTATTCACAGCCTGTAAAATGGTATTCGGGACAACCCTACTTAACACTCGGTTTCCCATAGTGATGCGTGGGCCGACCAACCCGGTTCGGAAAAGCTTTTCTGAAATATTGAATGCGCCGGTTGGTCTGGTCAAAGTGTCAAAGCAGTGTTCTGACTGTTGTATCTACTAAAACACAGCGTGCAATACGCTTTGTGTTGTCTCTCAGAATTGCTGTGACTCACCTTCTCCGATCCCTGCTCTCTCAAACACACACACGACAGATCTGTGGCACAGAAGCATTCACCTTCCAGTGCATGCATCTCATGCCCTGGCTGTCAATAATCTGCATTATCTTACCGAACTATAAAGTTGGTTCACTTACGCTATCACATATCTCTGTGATAGAACAATGTGTGTTTACGTATGCACAGTCTCAAACAGTTTTGTGCTTTCTGTCCTGCAACAGAACAGTAAAATTTGCTTCCTGCAGCAGTCAGGAGAGCAGAGTCACTAACCACCTTCGACATGAGACACCTTGGTACCTCTCTACCCCATAACACTCCCACTAAGGAAAGTTCTCAATGATGATCCTATATCTTCCTCTCTCGCTATAAAAATATAAATATAAAAACCTGTCCTGCTCTTTAAAAAAATAAAGCACGTATTAAGCTGATTTAGGATTGACTGATACATAATAGTTGGAAAATGTATACCAGGACCCAGATGACGTGCTGCTGTCATAACAGTGTTGCTTTTGATATTTCAGTTATTGACAAATATATATATATATATATATATATATATTCTAAGTCACCTGGGTTAAAAGCCTCTGCTAAATGCTGGAAATAGATTATTGGTGTTCATGGTTTTGAATGGCTGGCTGATTTTATTACCTATATTAATTAGTTATTATTAAAGATAAGCCCTTATATCTACTATTAATTTATGCAATTTAGTATCTTTATATCACAACAGACTCCTAGGAGGGCAGAAAATGAAGTCCACCATTTGTTCCCAGTTTCACCTGTTCTTACTGTATTCTTATCTGCCTCTAAAGGTTTGTCTGGCCTAAATTAATTAGCTGCCCCCCTTTCTGCTGTGGGGCAGCTAATACATTTAGGCCAGAAAAACCTTTAGATCTTACAGCAAGCCCCCCCGCCTTCCAATATACATTTAAAGTATTTTCCTCCATTTGCATCCAGCCAGTTGCAAACAAGCCTTTGTTGTAACTTCTTAAAACAGAAGCCCCCAACACAATATTACCTCTCAGGTCTGTCAGTCTGACAGATGGCCAAGAACCAGTGTGGGACACACTGCAGGGGGCCGACGCCAAGACGCCTGCATCTTCCTCACTCACTTCAAGACATGAGACTTTCCCTTATCCTCATCCTTATTGTAATATTAACAAATAGAATTTAGTTTTATAGTGCCAGCCCCCTGTTCTCCCCTCTATAATACATGAGAAATACCACCAAACCTTTGGTGGTATTTCACTGGACGAACTGACTGGGTGTGCTCTCTGTCTCTATTTTCCTCTGGTTCTGTCTTGGTCATTATACCATGGTATGCTGTGTCTTGGGAAATAATTCTATGCTTATTGCTACTTGCTTATAATCACGTGTTAAGGTTAACTACAATTCAAACTGTTATACATTTTTACACCTGATAATAAACACACCATTTCGATTAATTAAATATACAATTGTTCAACAAACTATCTGGGACACTTCATTGACGTTTAGAAAAATGTGTCTCCACCAGTGTTTTTATTGGAGTCTTTTAAAACTAAAATGTAATTCAATAAAAAAAATCCCAAAGGGCCAGAGGCATTGTATTACCCTATTGAACACACTAGGGTAAAGATGACACACGTCATCTAAAGCTAGAACTACTCCAAGGCGTGGAATAGCGATTGGGAGTCGTCTAGCGAAAGGTTAGTTAGCATACCGTTAATCGCAAATGTGCGTGCTGCACGCACAGGCACAGGCTCGAGCGGGGGCGCTCTTCTGATACCTTCTGAGTTTACTATCACTGATGGCTGGTAAACAGCGAACCACAACATTCGCACCACAATCTAGTAGCCCAGTGCTTGCTTTATCAAATGTAGTCTTTGCCTTTGGTTAATTCAAAAGCAAATGAAGATAAGATGAGAAGACGAGCGATTCGTAGGAAACAGAACAGGTCATGCAACCTGCACAGCATACCCATACCTTTGCTGTGGGCTGAATCCGTTTCAGATTTCAAGAAAAGACTATTCCAGGAAGATACAACACCATCAGTTGACGTAAGCATCTACCGTGTTCAACAAACATTGCAGTGTAACAGAGTATTTATGTCAGAGACATCTATGCAGTGGCTTTTCAGTGGTCAACTGGTCAAGACAGAGATACATCTGCCAAAAGACATTGAGCCTACAGCTTATTCACTCACTGTCTTTAATCCATCATGTGTCTACTATGTTGAAATGCAAACAGTAACAGTTTATTTTATTTGGGCTGCTAGGGAAAAAAAAAAGTTCCAACTCGCACAGATTTTAAATTTGAATTGCTAGCAAAAGTTGATGAGAGTCTTGTTTCGGTTGCTATCAGTGGGAGTTTAAAACAACAAAAAGCATTACTGTACAGTATATCTATTTGTTATGCCATTTACAACAGTTATTATACAGAGATATTCCTACAGTAGCTAAAGCAAAGCATAGCACACCAATTGCTATGATATAGATTTAGGGAATCAGAGCACAGTTCAAGAGCTAGACGTTTGTACGTTCATTCAACTTGGCACAGAACAACTGCATCTATTCCAAACCAGCATGTATGGAACGTGGGTGTGTCACACTGCCAATTGGATTCAGTTGCTACTTATGCAGAACCCAATAACCTCTTGTTGTCTGTACACAGAGAGACTTCAGACTATTCTGAGTCAAATCACTTGAATGCTAACAAACCAAACTTAACCACAACCACACACACACATTTAGCACCACAAATGTCTTCTCATTTATTCACATTGCCCCCCTGCTCTTCTCTTGCTTACTGTACACGGCTACAGTACAACAGCAAGTTTCACCATAATGAATCACCATTCATCATAAGTTTTGCAATAGTAAAAGTGATTAGTCACTTTGTGAGGGAAGAGAGCAGATTTATGGTGCTGCAGTGACCGATTGAAGAGGTCATAATCTAGTTGTACTGAAAATTGACAAAATTGACATTTTGCGACATATGTGTGAATTCATAAGCTTTGAAAGTAGTTAATACCGACAGTAAGACAGTTCCAGTAAGTAGTTAGGCATTTATAACACTGCTACCTGATACTAAGCGACAACCCTGGTGCTCACATGTCACTTTGGGCATCCTGCCTATAATAGAACCATGAAGGAAGCCAAGTAGGCTATGTAGCCTACTTGTGCTGGATTCAGCCTTATATGTAACAACATAGGCTATTACCAGAGACACCTACAGTTCTGTAGCCTACTAGTTAGCTGTGTAATTGGCTCTGTATAGTTAGGGTATCAACAGTTCAGAAAATGTCAAGTTAGTAGTCATTTCTTCCCGTTTCTCCTTTCTGTCATCATCCTAGCACTACAGACTACACAGAGCCTATTCAGCAGTAGTGTGAATACATTCTTAAGAAAAGAATAGTGTGAGGATCTCATCTTGTCTTGTGATTTTGTGTGGAATATTGTCCCATTTTTGTGAAGTATTGACACATTGCTATGCCCTTACTGTAGGCTACATTCATTTTGTGGCAGTAAGCTTTTCAAATGATAGGGCGTTTCCCCTATATTCTCATGTCAAAATCCACTTTTAAAAGCTCTAAGTAACTTTGGAGAAAAGCGTCTGCCAAATGCCGTAAATATAAATGTAGTGCAACCCCAATTCTGAAAACCTTGGGACAGTAGGGAAAATGCATTCATCCGACCTGTAATATATTAGAAAAAATACAACAACACACTGTCACATTTTACCTTCTGAATGTAATTGTTTTGTGTAAGTATACACCTATTTAAAAACTGATGACTGCAACACAGACAGCTGTTCTGTCTGACTAACTGTATAACATATTTCCTTTACTTACACGCATCATATACTGTATGTGCGCACTGCAGACTTCCATTATGTAGGCCTTCAAGTGCACAATTGTACAGAGCCTTTGTTGCCATATTGTAAGCTTCATGATGCACCATATTTTGACTGCAAACAGCCAAATCTAGCACCCCCACTCTCTAGCACCTACTGCTTATGCTGTCAATGCCATTTGTTGTCTGTGGCCCTTCAATTACCTGAGCTCATACAGTACAGTAGTAGTTGGTAAATAGTGGGTGTTAGTGGGCCCCTTCCCATTACTCCCTCTTTTAAAAGCGAAACACTCATGGGTCACAAAGTTGAGTAAACATCACTTGCCTAATGAAAAGCGTGACTCAGTCCTTACAGCATGTTATGGTTCCTACCTTCCCACAGCAGTAGACTCTGGGGTGCCACAGAGGGCCAGATGACCAGACTGTTGGCCTCGTACAGAGGGTTGGACAGACGCTCTAGCTCCTGGGGGCGGTTCATCCAGGACCAGAGAGACACCGTCTTCTCAGGCAGAGACAGCTTGGCTCTACAGTACAAGACAGAAAGGGAGGTATGATGGTCACTTAAATAGACAAGAGAAATGTGATGGTCACTTAAATAGACAAGCGAGACGTGATGGTCACTTAAATAGACAAGAGAGATGTGATGGTCACTTACACAGGTGACCATTTTAACCATAACTTTAAAAGTCCTGTCTGACACCCCACGTCGTCTCACTTTACCGGTGATGCAACCACCTGTGATCAACAAACCACTAATCAGACAGAGGGTGACTGTACTGCAGTACATTTGCATGGTTGTGTGTTGGCTATGGTGTAGCCAGTTTCACTACCTTTGCAGTGCACGTTTCTATTAGGCTATACTGTCTTGTTTGATTCTGCGACTGGTTTCTGTCTCTTCACATATCATGTAATGCATATTAAACCATTTATATACAATGGATATAAAAAGTCTACACACCCCTGTTAAAATGGCAGGTTTTTGTGATGTAAAAGAATGAGACAAAGATAAATCATGTCAGAACTTTTTCCACCTGTAAAGTGACCTATAATGTGAACAATTAAATTGAGAAACAAACCGAAATCTTCGAGGGGGAATAATTAAACATAAAAAAAGTGTATGCGTTGTCAGCCTTGGTTTCGAACCGTTACGCCCCTAATAATTACTTCAATGACTCTAAACATTGAAAGCAAACAACACAACAACAGGGGCCAGGATCAGACTGACCTCTCAAATGCACTGTTGCCCATGAAGGTTCCAAACTGAGAGGCGTAGGCATGCTCAAACATCTGCACCAGGAAGTGCTCGGTGAACTCGAAGGAGCAGGGAAACTGGCGCAGGATCTGCCACACACAGTCCAAGAAGAGCAGGAAGGTAGGGGCCTCGTGGCGCGGCTTGCTGTTGGAGTAGGCTGACTGGGCACAGCGCTGTTGGAACGGGTGACCTGCCTGTGTATGAAGGTTGTTCAAGGTCAAACCAATCATAGACTATATCTGGGTACTTGGTACAGGTTTATCTCAAATAGATTAGTTTGTTTTATGCGTGGTGATTACATACAATAGCATATGTCACTAAGTCACCATTTATAAAAGGCTTTATCAACATGAGCTCAGTAAAGATTAAAAACTATGCTATGTGAACCTGTGCAAGGTTACAAAATAACGGGGGTAAAGTGATTCTATATGACTTTCTGCCACTAGATGTCACACTAAGCCATAGCACTAAACACACCAGCATCTCGGACTAAAAAAATGCTCCATGGGCCACACACATTCCCTAACACACACGCGCGCACACACACACACACACACACGATTTAAACAAGAATCAGAGGAGCTCGCATTGTAACACAAACAAAAAGGTGTGTGAGGTCATTCTCTGCTCAGGACGCCATCATCTTTTCATTGAGAAATTCGCATAGATTACGTTTAAAAAGGACAAAGATTTTGACATACATGAGTACAGAGAAAAGCTCACCTGAAGCCACTCTCTCTCCACCAGGCCCTGAAAGCCCCTGATGGTCCGGCAGGCCGGCTCTAAGATGATCTGGGCCAGGGAGGTCACCTGTAGGGTGGAGTCTGAGCCCTCGGTTCCATGGACCAGGACTGATGCTCCCTCTCTGAGATAACACAAACACATATATACTATAGTATAGTAACAGAATATAGAGAGATATATGGCATCTAGCATCCTGTCCAGGAGAACAGACTGAATGCATTATTGTTCAGAGCACGTGAGAGACCCATATCTTTTGAGGTGCGCGGAAACCCGGGAAAGCCGACCCCATCATCCGGTTCATAAGATACAAATGTATTGTGTATGTGGTACAGACAGTCCCTTCATACTAGTCATGAAGTGCTTGTTGAAGGGGAGGGCATCGACGCGGTAACAATTCTGCTTGAGGTCCCTCACCGGTCAATGCACTGTGCGGCCAAGCAGGCCGTGGTGAGGATCTCCTTGACGTGGGACTGCCAATTGGAAGCCTCTAGCTTGCTAAGCCAGCGGTCCATGTTGTGGGACTGGTCGCTGCAGGCCTCAACGAGCTTGATCAGACTCTCCTGGAGGATGTTGTACCTGGGGAGAGTCATGAACACAACAATGAAGGATGCTTCTGTGTGGCGTGCTGCTAGCTGCCTGTTTACACCTTCCCAAAACATATTCACTGAGAGAGACCCTGTGTTCCCGGGACATTCTAGAGCAGCGGTTCTCAAAGTGGGGGGGCCGCGAGGCAGGGAAGAGGGGGTCAAAAGATGATTTTCAAATTTATCATTTTAAAGTTATTTGAAATAGCATATTTTAGCCATAATTGTTAGTAGTAGTTTATACATGCCTTTTGTGTTCTGCTACTAACCTACACTATATTGACAGAAGTATTGGGACACCACTCCGAATCATTGAATTCAGGTGTTCCAATCGCTTCCATAGCCACAGGTTTATAAAATTAAGCACCTATGCATGCAGACTGCTTCTACAAACATTTGTGAATGGGAATGAGAATGGGTCGCTTTCAGGAGCTCGCTGAATTCAAGCGTGGGACTGTGATAGGTTGCCACCTGTGCAATACGTTCATTCGTGAAATTTCCTCACTACTAAATATTCCACGGTCAACTGTTCGTGGTATTATAACAAAGTGAAAGCGATTGGGAACAACAGAAACTCCATTGGCGCAATAGCAGGAGTTGCCTATGAGCACAGCGACACACCGGCATGACGCCACAGAGCCACTGTACCTCTCGATGGCCTTATGGATTCTCCTCCACTGAGGGTAGTTGGCCTCGATCTCAAAGCCTCCCCCGCGAGCCTTGGCCTGCTGTGCCACGTTGATGGTGCGCGTGTCGATGATGTAGCCGCGCTTGCCTGGCCGCAGGGTCGCGTTGACAAGCTTCTCGTCCTCTTTACAGCGCCGCCCGTTGGTGCCCGTCAGAGGCTGCCCTGCTCGCATAACCACCTGTGATCACAGTTGGTTTTGACCACCACTTACTATTAAAAAGGGCAGGGTTAGTCATTCTCCAGCACGCTTGCTAACTTCGAGCTCAAATCAAAGCAACATCCCTCTGCGTTGCCGCACAGCGTAGTGCTATGGCTTGTTGTCGTTTTGCGCGGTGTTCGCCACTTTGTTTCTGCTGCTATTCACGGAGTCAGGGCTGTGCAGAAGTACCAGATTGTGTTTGCCACATGCACACAGAATAGAAAGCTAGCGAAATGCGAGGAGATAATTGGTGAATTTCACTAAATGTTTTTTAGCTTACAATAACTTGCAATATACCTTTAACCAACATGGACTCATGAACAGTATGTATACAGTATATGACGACATACTGCTTACAAAGGCACATTTGACACAGTATATAACAACTGTGGAGATAATCAATTAATTTACAACATGGTTAGCTTTAATGGTGCGTTACTATGCATGCGTCGCCCTTACCATGCCATTCTTCTTGTGATAGTAACTTAGTACTGGGAAGCGTCCTCCGTGGCGAAAGGTAGCTACCTTCCTTAGTGTGTCATCGTCAATGTCTTTGGGCACAAACACCAGGGAAGGGTATGACGGGCACACAGTGAAGTCCTTGTTGACCTCACTCAGCCTCCATTCATCTGTCTGGGGAAGGGGTGGTTTTGAAGAAGAAAAAAAAAAACTGCTGGGGAATCTAGTAATGTGTTATACAAATTAAATTTTGAAGATTTAACTTGGATCTTAAAATTGCATGTGCTGTTCAAATTATAATAATATAATAGCATTATAATAGTGTAAATAAATATTCACGTTTATTGCAATTTAATAGTTCCGACAAAGTAATTTGATTGGACAAAAAGCATTCCATATAGAGTATGGCAGCACTTGGGCTTTTAACAATACATGTATCACTCGGCTTTACAAGCATTCTAATAACCGTTCATTTCACTGAAGGTGCTCTATAAGATTATTTCTTAAACATAGCAGAAAACAACTATGTTTTATGTATGTAAAGTGTCAAACGTATTTGCATCCTGATCAGATTAAATGACACTTCCTCTGTTTATGTTGTAACAAGAGTTCCTACTCTTTGTTTTCATACACTGGCTGGTGCTGCCTGTGTGTGAGTGAGTGGCCCACAAGGCATAATGCTTTGGTCTGAGATGCTGCTGCGCTTAGTGTGACATCTAGTGGTTGAAAAGCATACAGGTCAATTTAACTGATTACCTTAGCCTGTAACAACCTTCACACCACAAAATAACATGAACATATTCCCACAAGTAACGTTTCAGTTAATTCATAATGAATTGTCTAAATTTTTACATTTCAATAAATGTGAATATTTGTTTACTATCACTATTATGAAGCCTGGATTGGTATATCAATAAGCCTGCAGCTAGCCATTCATGGAATGAAAATGATGGATGGAGAAATGTACCGGTACCGTATTCGATCAAACGCGACACTAACTAATGCGACCTATGACCCGACCACAGCAGTGCTGATATTCAGTATAATGCAAGCCCTCCTAGCCCATCATTTATGTATTGAACACAAAAAAATAAACAGATGTCAATTCAAACATAAGATATTATTCTCAATCCTGCCTGTACCATAGACTCCAAGTCTTTGAAGAAATATACTGGAAGAAAGGTGTTCCAGCCATCCTCTACAACTTCAAACATAGGCCGGTAGAAGAAAGGGTACATCAGGGAGACCGTATCAAGGGTGGATAGAGCCTAAAGAGACAAAGTGTTATGTGTGGGTGCAAATATATAGTTTAGGTAGGTACGGTAGGGTTACTTTTTATTATTATTATGAGTGGGTGCATGACCAATGATTTTACCTCAATAGAGTTGGCTATGTTGAGACACTCCTCCATACCTGGGATATCTAGCTGAATCACACGCAGGTCTTTGCATTTTACTATAATGGTCCCCAGAGACCCCACAAATCTGAGAGAAAATAGTTAGGAGTTAATTTTGGAAGTAATAAATACAGAAGTAAAGCCTATCTGTCCTGAGGCAAACATAATACAACATTTTCATTTAGCTAATCATGATAATAAACGCACGCACATGCACAGGTTCTACTCATTAGGTGCAGTTGAAGTATATGAAGGCATTTCATTGTAAATATTCAAAAAGATACCTTTTCTCAATAGCGTCAATGTTAGAGTGAAGCAGCCACAGCTCCTCTGTGTTGTCCTGTCTGGAGGAGAGAATGAGGTGGTGACCAGTCAGACAAAGAGTCCCTTCCACAGTGGGCATGAAGGGCCGATGGAGGACAACCCCATCCACCCTGGGGGTCTTTATCAGCTCCGCAAATTCCATGACCTTTTGAAAACAGAAGTGCAGACAAACGTTGGGGGAAGGATTAGTTAGCAGTATTTGCTGTGAAGCCATCAAATATTAATCTCGCATAAACACTGTGACAGAAACCGAATATGAATCTGAACTGAAAACACCAAGCAAGGACTAATACATGTTTCACCAAAAGCTACGTACCGTAGTAGCTAGTGCTAACTATAAAACAGGAAGCAAATATATTGAAAAGTACAGTTAATGCAATGACGTAGTGTACTTTCGCTGGGCAGGAATATGTTGCCAGTCATACGATACTGTTTGCTGCTAAATGCCGTTGTATGCTAGAGCTAAAACATAAATAACTGGGTTTGCTATTACGAATGTCGTACAATAGTTTGACTAATGAGGCTACAGCGGCTATCTGAAGGCGATCAAACAGTAAACATATAATATGACATCCCTTAAGATGCACTATATATACAAGAATGTGGTGTTTTAACATACTGTCAGCAAAAATAAGTATTAAATTGTTCTGCAATTACCTGGCTACCTCTGCGTTTTGTCTCGTATTTGGCAGAGCTATAGAATTTGGTTTTTAGTGCGGTACGTCTACAAAAACATTCCAGTTGGAACCACTGAAACTTTAAGTTCCGCCCGACTTTTCTACTGGAAGCAGTTTATACATTATTCGCAAGCTAATCATTCTAGTGTTCACCAAATTTTCACTTTAGCAAGCAAAATATAGGTAATCACTGTTGGTCCTGTATTGTTTCCAAAGCCCTTTGCTGTGAAAATAACAAGGTGTGCTAAAACACAGCAAATTAAAACTATTAAAGTACAGATATACCGAATAAATTATTACTCATATTTTGCTTATTTTATTTATTATGGTATTTTTTTCTGTTTTAACAATTTTCTACAATAGTTTGTTTTCGACAGTATGCCATGGATGCAGACGGCCTAGTGCGTCATGTAAAAACATCAACACAAGGTGGCGCCAGATTAACATTTATTATAGAAATTATTTGGAAAGTTACTGATAGTATGTCAAATGTAGGATAATACCAACTGTAGTGTGTAAACTGCCTGGATATTTAGATACAATATATAGCCTAGGCCACAAGATGAAAATATATATTTATGTGTTTATACTATTTAGAATATATATATTTACACAATTCTCCATCCCATGGGCCCACCACTCGTGGGAGGAACCGTGGTGGTCAGGTGCACTGTCATATGGTTGACAACGAGGGTCAGGGTCCTCAATGGACCAGACCCAGGCGGCAAAGGCTAGCTCTTGGGACGTGGAATGTCGCCTCGCTGTGGGGGAAGGAGCCAGAACCTGTGCGGAAGGTGGAGCGCTACCATTTAGATCTGGTGGGGCTTACCTCTACACACAGTCTTGGTTCTGAAATTTAACTCCAGGATATGGACACATTATTCTACTCTGGAGTTGCCCAGGGTGTGAGGCGCAGGGTGTGTGGGGATACTAACATGCCCCTTTTGAGAGCTGCTACGTTGGAGTTTACCCCTGTGGATGAGAGGGTTGCCTCCCTACGCCTACGGGCTGTGGGGGGAAAACTCTGACTGTTGTTTGTGCATATGCACCAAACAGCAGTTCGTAGTATTCGGTCTTTTTGGAGACCCTGTATGGAGTCCTGTATGGGGCTCCAGTAGGGGACTCCATAGTTTACTGGGAGATTTCAACGCGCATGTGGGCAGTGATGGAGACACCTGCAAATGAGTGATTGGGAGGAATGGCCTCCCGGATCTAAACCCGAGCGGGCGTTTTTTGTTAGACTGCTGTGCTAGTCAAGGACTGTCTATAACAAACACCATGTTCGAACATAAGGATGCTCATAAGTGTACGTAATACCAGAGCACCCTAGGCCGAAGGTCAATGATCGATTTTGTGATCGTATCATCTGATCCGAGGCCGCATGTTTTGGACACTTGAGAGAGAGGGGCAGAGCTGGCTACCAACCACCATCTGGTGGTGAGTTGGGTCAATGGGTGGCGGAAGACTCTGGACAGACATGGTAAGCCCAAACAGGTAGTTTGGGTGAACTGGGAACATCTAGAGGAGGCCCTGTGGAGCTTCTCTGGCATCCCTGTGGAGGTTTAACATTAAACCTGAGTGGGAAATGTTCAAACTTCCATTGCTGAAGCTGCGGCAGATAGCTGTGATCTTAGGGGCCTCATGGTGCGGTAACCCTCGAATACCGTGGTCAAGGAAGCCGTCTGACTGAAGAAGGAGACCTTTTGGGATATGTTGTCTCGGAAGACTCCGAAGGCGGTTGCAACGGCGGTCACTGACTGGCCCGAAGGGCTGCAGCATCTGCCTAGCAGAAGCAAAGCAGAAGGTGTGGGAGAGCTTTGGAGAAGCCATGGAGAAAGACTTTCGGTCAGCACCAAAGTGTTTCTGGAAAACCGTCCGCCACCTCAGGAGCTGTGTACTGTGTGTTGTACACAGAAAGCTGTGTGGATCTTCCATTCAGAGCTTGTTAATGTGGCTATATCTAGTGTTGTAATTGCAGCACATCCACACACAAACAGCATAAAAGCAATGTGGCCTACCATGAGAAACGACTCCCTTAAGAAGTAAACAATACTTTTTTAAATGTAGAGCAGATGACAGAGGCAACAACAGGCCTATTTTTTGTTTGTTTTTTATTTGTTTGCTTGTTTGCTTATTTACCAGACATTTTTTCTCTCTCTCTTATATCAGGGCAGGGATGTGTGAGTGTGAGTGTGTGTGTCAGTGTATTGTGTTTGGGATGTATGAGATATTACCTCTGTATTTGTTTCAGTTGCAGGCTGTCTGGGCCAGAGGATAGGTGGTCTGCTCCAGGCCTCTCCAGCCCACATTATAGACTTTGTTATTTAGATACCAATGCTCAATACAATGTGATGTCCGACCATGCTTTACAAACCAAATAACTGCTCCTTTTTTCTGGAAAACATGCTTTGCTCTGACTTGATATTAGGGGATTGCAATTGCAATTGTGTGACTATTAAAGATGAGAACGATCTGTTAATAAAAACAGCAAGAAAAATGCAACATTGACGGCAGCAGGGTAGAAATGTGTGCAGAGAGACAAACAACAAACACAATTTTGTAAAAACTATTATTTAATTAATTAAAATCGTATTAATGAAATATATAATTAAGGAAACACTAATTCATTAGAATTAGAGTCTTCTCCATAACTGAAATGCTTTTTGTTGAGTTTCATGAATTCTAAGTCATATTTCATACTGTATATGCACTGGCATTAATCATGTGCATATATATATATATACTACTTCTGCATGTGATGTATAATGAAATATTTGAAGACAACTGTTGCCGCTTCTCCTTTTGTCTAATTTGTTCATGTTACATCTCATTTGTGGAGAGAGGATGCAGCAAAGTCATCCCAACATGGCACCCAGTTAACCATGGCCAGGGTTCTTCCCTTGCAGTAGCCCTCGAGAATGAGTTCAGGGCCCACAGAGATTCATTACAGATTATGTTATGTCAACTTGTGTGCATTATTTAGTGAATGCCATATGTATGTGTGGCCATGAACCCAGCAACACCCTACAATATGCTACCATATTTGCCTTCATCAAACATTTATATAGTTTGTGGAATGGGGAAAAATATTTGTTAGTCTTCTACTCAAGCTGTTCTTGAGTGTAACCTTTCTTCAATGTGTTTTCTGGTAATACTGAATTCCTTTATTTAGTGCTGTAGTCCAATTTTTGGTTTAGGTTGTTTCAAAACAATGGAGACCTGTTCAATAGAATATTTATCGGTTTAAAAAGTCCACTGACACCTGCAGCTCATGCAGGACGTTACCACATCTATTTTAATATGTTCCATCACAAAATATCCAAACATTGTTGGGACATGCAGGTTAAACCTTCCTATACTGACAGCTATGATTGCTTTGCTATTCATTGGCTTCATGTGGAGGCTGAATGGAACATTGTTGGTCCCAAACCATTTATTAGTGAATTGAGAGATTATAAGTCTTCGGCACACTTTCAACACGAGACAGCTCCTATCATTCAACCCGGTACTGTGTGCTAGATGAGTCTCCCGCTCTTCCTGACACGTGCCAACCGAAGGCATTACTCCACTTTTCAAGCCATCTCTTTTAACCCTTTGGGTGGCACTGGAAATTGCAGCTGCAAATGCGGCAGGGGGCAGGGGATCGGGGGGAGGGGGCTGGGGGGTATGAGGCGTTTCTTAGCAACCGTTCTGGAGATCACCATTTGACAACCGGTTCTTCGACCATGTGTTTCTGCCGAATCCGCTGGTCATTTGCATTGGATTGAATCATTATTTCTCCCTACATGTCACACAGCCAGATACGAGTTTTCGTGCGCAGTGGCGCACACTATATATTTTTGTGATCAGTCATCATTGATCATTCATCTGCCGCCAATTCAGGCGCAGTCCATAACATGACGCATGCAAGCATGTGTGAGGTTAGCAGTTGTAGTGTGCAACATTACATAATCTCTTCCACATATGGCTCTTCAAACAAGACACTAGATGGCAACAAAGTTGAGAGGGACATATTGATGAGAATACGTGCAGATTGTGTGTGCGTGTGTGTGTGTGTATAGAAATTAGAATACGTGCAGATTGTGTGTGTGCGTGTGTGTGTGTGCGTGCGTGCGTGCGTGCGTGCGTGTGTGTGTGTGCGTGTGTTAAAGAAAGGCTCAGAGGGAGAGAGAGCGCGACAGAGTGAGCGAGCGCAGCGTAATACTAGAAACCTATAGGAGAGGCGGAGTGAGATGGAGGAGAAAGGTAGAGGATGAATTGCGTCGTCGTGGGATAGCAGAGCTGGGCTGCTCGTCCTGCAGCTGGAGAAGAGAGCTGCGAACTGCGAAGAGAGAAGCACTCACGACGGAAAAGAAGGTCCGGGCAGAGTACAGCTGGAGTCTGGACCATAGACACATGACGTGCGTCTAGCGTTTTGCAGGCATAGCAAGCAGCGCCTCTGCAGAAGAGGGTGAGGGAGAGGGAGGGGGGGGAGAGGGAATGAGAGTGAGGGGAAGCGAGTGAGGGAGATAGAGAGGGGGAGAGAGAGAGAGTAGCCTATAGCTGGAGAGGCACTGGGGAAGGGGGACTAAAGGAGAGATGGGCTGCGTCCGTGACGCCACCGGTGCGCGTTATGGGGACGGAGCGGGCGCCGCCGCTGCACTGACACCCCGTTTTTAGATGGCTCCCACATTCGGGGTGTTCTCGGAAAACAGGTGTCAGGGAAGTGTCGTCACGAGCCCCGGAAGCCGGAGGAGGTGGGAATACAAGAGAGGGAAAGATGGCAGCGAAATCCGATGGTCGCGGGGTCGTCACCGGCTTCGCCCAGCTGCACAACCTGGACGAGGTGGTGGGCACGGGCGAAGACGGCCCTCGGGACGGCAGCTCCTTCCACATATGCCACTGTTGCAACACCTCGTCGTGCTACTGGGGATGCCGGAGCGCGTGCCTGCATTACCTCCGGGGGAAGGGGAAAGGGAAGGAGGAGGCGGCGCGGCCACCGCAGGACGAGCGCCTCTGGCTGGACTGCTTGTGGATCGTGCTGGCTCTTCTGGTCTTCTTCTGGGACGTGGGCACCGACCTGTGGCTCGCCGTCGACTATTACCACAAGCAAAACTTCCTGTGGTCGGGCCTGACCCTGTTTTTCGTGTTGGTGCCCTCTGTTCTGGTCCAGATCCTAAGCTTCAGGTGGTTTGTACAGGATTTCACGGGGGGCGGGCTGGGCTCCGTGGAGGGGCTCAGCAGCCGCAGAGCCACGGTCAGTGTGCAGAGAGACAGGTGCTGTCTGCTGTCCGTCTGGGTATGGCAGACCGTCATACACATCTTTCAGATGGGGCAGGTGTGGAGGTAAGCAGAGGAAACTTTCAATGTAACCTTTAGTGGTCCTCAAACTGATGTTGGGTCGCGGAGTGCTTTTCAGACACGGTCGAGAGAGGGAAACTTTTAAAGAAAAATACGTTAAAAACTGTAAATGTTCTTAATTTGAATAGAGTTGCTGTGGTGTTCACTGCTGGTTATATGCACATTTTACGTTGTGTCTTTTCTATGGGAGCCAAGTGTAACATGCATTTGTGGCTTTAGAGGGTGGTGAACCACTTTAGAGGGATTGTAGCTTCACCAGACCGTTTTTCCGCCCTCCTTTGCCTTACGATTCAAAGTCTCACCTCCTCTGTCACCTGGCGTAACCCGTGTTGGTACAAGACCGGGCCGCAGCCATGGTGCTATGTTTACACACACCACACGTGTGTCTGCAATATAAAACAACATTTTAGTCACAAAATATACTGGTAGACGAAAGTGCCTCTGCCGCACCGCTGTGATTCATTTTTCTCTTTCTTTTTTTCCCTCAGCGCGCCAGAGCGCTTGTGTGGACAGGGACGACTGAATTTTAGGGGGCAATGTAGCTTTCGAAATATACCATGATCGTGTGTCTTTGTGTGCGTGCTTAGCACAGTGCATGCCAGGATTCTGACGCGTCGAACGAACCCCCCCCCCCCCCACACACACACACACACACACACACACCACCACATCCCCCGCCTCCACAGTACAGAATCATTCAACTATGTACAGGCCAGACGAGCATCTGTTTTCACGGCTCCCGCGTCTTACAAAACGACAGCCACCCCCCACAGACATGATGTCATCGACTCCTCTGCGACGGTCGGCATCTTTAGGTCTTGAAATTCGCTTTTACTGCAAAAATGGACGTCCCTCTAGAGCACGCACAACCTTACTCAAGGTCTACGTGCGCGTAATTTGTATTCGCCTACGTGACATGCTGCGTAGTTGTAAAAATTGTGACCCTGGTTACTCTTTCAGACTGTTTCAGTATAGTGCCGGCTAGGTGGGACATCATATCCACTCCATGGAAGATATTTACTGGCTTTCACGGCAGTCGGCAGCGACTTGAATTTTTGTTATCTTTTTTGGTGCAGACAGGCACTGCACCGAAAACACGTCTGAAGAGTACGCTTTCCGATAAACGGCCAATATATCGTACAATGTCATGTTATACACATTTATTTGCGCGTCTGTGTCAAGGCACTGCTTCGTGTGTGCTTGTACCCGTGTGCTAGAGCATGACGGAAGGTGTGTGGCTGTGCGTGTGTGTGTGTGTGCTTTACTACTTGTATATTTTTCAACGCTATTGTATGTAATGTACAGTATATTACCAGCTCACATGCTGGCATTAAGTGACTGACATTTGTATTTGTAGGCCTATATGTATGTGTTTTCTATCTTCACAGATTATAACCTATAAATCAATATGCAATGTTGTAATGTCTCCGTTCGAATTTATATTCAAGATGTAAACACGTTGAAATCATTGAAATCATTCCCCAACACATTTCCTGCGCCATGAGGTGCTAATGAGCATGTTTATTTTATAGTAGGCTACTATTTGTAACCTCTGTAGGGTATGGCGGAAATTACAGTAGTATGCAGTATCTGGCATACTATAATGGTGGTGATAACATAAGAAGATATGGAGGTGGTGCTAGTGTGTGTGTGTGTAAGAGAGAGAGAGAGAGAGAGAGGTCCTGTCTTTGAGCATTTTATTCTCAAAGTTTTTAGTTTTTTAGTTGGAAGTGCAGTCAAGGTGTGTTAAACTAGCAGGCACCAACACAGCCATCAATATCTGTTCCTGTCTGCACTAGGTTTGATGAAATCTAGCGGATATCATAGTAGTAAGTACGTTTATTTATATAGCGCTTTTCACAGATAAAAAAATCACAAAGCGCTGTATATTAAAACATCAACATGACGGGTACAAAGAAAGATACACAGAAATGTAAACAATGTAGATAAAATAAAAATAGATAACAACAGTGACAGGGAACCAACAAACAGTTAAAATCGGCCACAAATTAAAATATAAAACAATGTTAAAAGTGGGGAAAACTCTGACTGTTGTCAGTGCCTATGCACCAAACAGCAGTTCGGAGTATCCAGCCTTCCTGGAGAACCTGAATGGAGTCCTGTATGGGGCTCCAGTAGGGGACTCCATAGTTCTACTGGGAGACTTCAAC
>JAODTR010000017.1:2061325-2094981 GCA_025399935.1 Amblyopsis rosae
TTCTTTGTCTGGCCCCTCCCCTGAGACCACTTTGCCTTGGGAGACCCTACCAGGAGCACAAGGCTCCAGACAACACACCTCTCAGGATCATAGGGACACACAAACCTCTCCACCACGATAAGGTGATGGTTCCCGGAGAGGGGATTATAATATTATAATAATTATAATAAAAATAATAATAATTATTATTTTTATTTTTTTTATTATTATTATTATTATATTCAATAATTACATTTTATTATATACAGTATATATATATTTTAAATTAAAGAATATTTGAATGAATATGTCTCCTGAATATGTTTTCAATTGCCAGACATTAGCCTACAGTATAAGCAAACTTCCCCAGATCAAAGTACTTTTATACACTGGATCTGCAGTCATGCTGTGTTGTAGGAGACGGCTCATCCGCCTTTTATTCAGCACACATTTCAGATCTTTCTTGTGTGAATATGCTGGGTGAGCACCAGAGGTGCATGGCCCATCGATGGCATCAATAACGCCATTAACAGCCAGATAAACAAACCTCCAGCCATGCAGGCAGGTGCAGTTTGCCATATGGACAGTGATAGATTATGTTCTGATCTCCTAAGAAATGGACCTATGCCTTTCTTCAAATATTTGACACCCGTGCGTGTGTGCGTGTGTGTGCGCGCGCGCTCGCTGATCAGATGTTTAATTTAGCAGCTTCAGGATGTTGGCAAGCAGACCCATTTTTGCTATAGCTGTTAATATGGGATTGGCTGGGAGCTAATGTGTTTGATAGCATCCCGTGTCTGCGTGGCAAGGCAGCAGCACTGATATTCAGCCTGGCCCCTCTTTGTCCATTAATGCCACATACATGACCCTTGAATCATCATGAGATGTGACTCATTCTCTTCACCTCCTCTTCCCTCTCCTTCTCCTTCCTCTCTCGCCCATCTCCCAACCCGTCTCAGGGTGGGGTTGGGATACCCGAGGAGTGTTGCTAATGGTGACAAATGACTGTAGCCGTACAGGACGAGAGAAAGGAGGGGGGTAGGGTTGTTAGGGTTGTTGTTTGTAATGTGTTTGCAGAGAGAATGGGGAAGGAAAGAACAACACCATGGGGATGACGTTGTGCTTTTCAGTGGGTACAATGGTGGGCGGCAGTGAGCCTGGTCAAAATGCCTCTCAGGCCAGTTGAAAACAAATTGACTTATTTATTTGATTATTGTCGTATTTATTTCTCTTAACGACACTAGAGTTGAAAACTCCTATCTGTCACAATGGTTTTCCACTGTGAAATTACCGTGGTAACATTTAATCATGGCGACAATGGTGGTTTATACTCCGGAAGGTGACGGGGCGGAGAAGAGTCGACACGCCGCCTCCCGTCATGTCTGCTTGTCACTCCTCACCGCCTTCATCTCCAATCAGATCAAGACGCTCTCCGCTGTCTCGCTGTCGCGGCGCTCGTTGGCCAAAGGCGGCGTTTACAGATTGCAATGTGTTTGTGTGCGTGATTGCATTGGTGGTGACGACGTCCTCTGGGCCTTCAGATCAGGCCGTCAGATTTCAGATCTCAGGTCAGCAGGCCATTTTTTCAGCCCCATCCATGCAACCGCAAGGAGGGTAAACAGATGTCTTGGATCTGTGATTTAAAGGTGAACGGTAAATCCTTATGAGAATAGAATATGTCTGGACAAGCAAAGATGGAACGATGCAGATTTGTATTGTCGCCTTCTTATGACCACAATATATTTAATGTTCAATATTTAATAAATTTTTTATGATAATTGTGATAATGACAGTAGATACTAAAGCCCCGGACGCACTGCCAGCGATCCGCTCGTCACTTATCGCTTTATAGCTGAAAATCAGGCCTAGGTTGCCTAGGTTGCCCTCTCGTATATTTCAAACCAGAAATGTTTCAGTCAATCTGCCAGTCAGCGATATCCTTAGCTCCCGTTGGTAGTCGCCTTAATCGCATCGGCTGAAGTTGAGATTAGTTTAACTCGGTACCTACCCACTTCGCTGACCGTTATTTCGCCTGTTGTCGCTCCAAGTTGCTGAATATCATGAACGTTCCATTGTCTCTCGTCGCTTCATCGCTGCTAGTCACTTGCAGTGTGTCCGGGGCTTAAGCCAATAGGGTGTCTGCCCTGATTAAATGTCTTTGTTCGCAAAAAGCTGGTTTCACTTTTCAACTTTGGTCTAGAATGTTCTCTCTGCCGCGTCCTCTAAAATAGCATGAAACAGCATAGCTGTCTTTTTTTGTGCTGTTTGGACTCACTAAAATATGATTGCTGCTAAAAATAGCAAGGATGACTAAAGCAGGGAGCCTTTAAAGAGAGAGGGGGAGACATTGAACTAAGTGGACCTTGAATAGCCTTTTCAATATGTTACATTAAGTGGGTGGGTGTGTGTGTGTGTGTGTGCTCGTGCGTGGGTGCGTGCATGTGTGTGTGTGTGTGTGTGTGTGTGTGTGTGTGTGTGTGTGTGCATATTAAAGTAGGAGATCGAGCGAGATAACTCCCCAGGCAAATAAAGAGTTGGGGGGATATATAAACCTCAGTAGGAGACAATAGGGTTAAAACATTTTGATAGTCAATGTGCAGTCCCTGTGAAAGTCCTCTGAATGACTCAGGCTGTGACTCATCACAGCTGGCATCACAGTACCTCTACCTTACACACACACACACACACACACTCCAAAACCTTCAGGCCGCGCATACTGATGCAGCCCCCATGCTTTGCCACCTACCTGGTCTCACCTGAAATGAAACCATATTTGCGATGAATGGCTCACACGACAAGGGGATAAGCACATGAATACCCTGGCCCTCCCACAAAGACACCTTAGATGACAAAGGCCCTTAAGCCCAGCCAGGTATGTGGGTGTATGTGTCACAATATGTCTCTATCCCTGTGTGTGTGGGTATGTGCGCATGTTACTGATTTTACTGACCACCCACTCAAAGGATTAGTGTAGAGGTGGCTGGATGACTCATCGGCCAATGACTTTGACGGAGAGGAAGGTTTGCCAGCCAGCCAGTCACCCACATTGAGTGTGTGTGTGTGGCTGTGGTGAGCAAGATCCATGGGTCAGTTACTTCCCTTGCCCCTAATGAACAGCCTGACTAAGTCCATGTGTTGTCTATCAGCGATTCTCAATGTGGCTGGTCTGAAAACACAGGGGTGTAACAATTAGCTTTCCCCGTTGGCACAATATACTCACCTCACCTGACTCCCCTCTCCACGATTATCTATTTTTTAATTATTTTGTTAATATTTTCCAAATCTTTTTCATTATTTTTATCTTTATTTAAGTGTATCTAAAATGTATACATGTCTAAGTCACATATTGTACTATATTGTCTATTTCTATGCATGTATCTTGTATGCATTGTATACGTATACATGATTATATACAGTATATGTATATATCATAATCAGACATTGTATGTCTTTATATTTGCCTATATTCAATGTAAGATGTCCTTTGTGCATACATTTTTAATTGTTTTTTATTTCAATGGTACAGTTAGACTATGTGATTTTTACTTTCTGTTGGTATTATGTCAGGAACAACAATGGTTCATAAATGGCAAACCCATATTGAGGGCACAACCCTAGTAGCTATTGAACACTTCTTCTTTCTGGCCCATGGCTCACAGAAGGTTGAGAGCCACTCAGTAAGGTGTTGCTACCAGGGCGTTTTGTTTTCAAGACAAAATTCTACACTCTTCTCTCTGGCCTTCCATCACCTGCCCGTGCAACAGCTCATGCTCTGTCAGTGTCGAGTCTTGGCTCCGCGACTGTCATCTTCACTTGGCTGGCCATGCCAGCATGCCTCTTGCCTTTCTCATGTTAATTAAAGCGTTGTGGTTTCGAGTGCAAGCGCGCTAGCCTTTCTGTCTGTCTGTCTGTCTGTCTGTGTGGGTGACTTGATGGCGGGGCATCTGTCTGTGCCTGTATGCGTGCGTGTGCGTGTGTGTGTGTTGTGTGTGTGTGTGCATGCACCGCAGAGCCAGACAGCCTGGCTTGGAACACGACCCGGCACACAGCGTCTAGCTGATAGGCCTCGCGTACGCTGCTTAACGAGCCGTGAGCAATGGCTGTGATCTTGCCACTAATAATTCACGAGGAGCCGAGCAGAGGAGCTATAGAGCTGAAAGGAAGTGGGAAACATGTAAAGGACCAATGACTTAAAAAGAGAGCATCAAACAAGTGGGTCTGGAGCGGAAACGTGCGTTTGTGCGTGCATGCATGCATGTGCAGTGTATTCTCAGGCAGTCACTTGTGTTACTACTATCTGAAATGTCTCTGTGGGAGTTTTAACAGTGTGCTTCACACTCGCGGGATGTGTGACTGTCAAAAAAAAAGCAGTGCCTCTCTGCGCGTCGGGAGTGATGGAGTGAGACGAAATCGTTGTGACGGGCGTGAAACCCAAAGTGTTTCACTGTACAGCGTTTTGCTGAGTCACAGAAAATGTCAAGGAGCAAACAGCATCTTCAAGCAAGAAAGTGGTGAAAAGTGCTCTCAGTTTGTTCACCATCAAGAAAAATATAAAAAAATAATTCTGGACATAAATGAGTCATTTTAACTTGTTAAAGAAAGATCCGTTACTACAGTACAATACCCCAGATAGACTGTCCAGTACATATGCTGTACTATTCATGCGTAGTTGTACCACCAGTTAGTGCATATCAATCAAAGGGTGACTAAGGGTCACTGTGTCTGTTTCTGTAGCATATTATCCTTTTACCTCGTGACATTTTACCAGTCTAACTCCCTACTGGAAATGTTGTGGAATGCTAAGCCTTACCTCCAGATACAATGGGAGCCTCTTGCGTTGGTCCATGTTTCATCTTCACATTGATGCCCATGCCATTGCAGTTTGGGGGTTAAACACACCACTCCAGTCAAAAATGTGTTCATGTAGCATACACTGTTATCCAGAGTGACTCAGCAGTGAGTGGAAGTACTGCATTAAGGAGGAGTTAGGCATCTTGCTCGGATGCTTACAGGTATAGTCTGTGTATGTATCCACAATGTTTTGGCTGGGAACCTAACTAAGCTATCCTGCTCATGACTGTAACTATACCAATTTTGTCACCAGAGCACTACACATTTTAAGGTTTTGGGAAGGGCTCTGGGCTATTTCTGTCCTTGTTGTTGCACTATATTGTCCTCGGTTGAATGCCTTCAGATCAAGTGATAGATTTATTTGGCCACTCTGCCAATTTGTGCACAGACCCTGCAGTTAACACCCAATATGCAAATGTTGAGCTCACACTTAAGGGGGCTATAAACCACTTTAACTATGACGATGGTTTCAATGATTGCCTTCTTATTGGGTTAACAACAAAGATTTAATGTGCCATTATGCCATCACAGTGTTATAGACTCCTGCATCCAACTTCTGTTACAAACAATGCGCTGACTGACAAGTGCGTAGTGATATTTGCTGTGTGTGCATTCGATGCTGGCCACATCCTCTATTGCATAACATTTCTGTAGCTGAATGCTGGCTGTCTGCTTCACACAGGACTAGGTGGCTCCGATGGCAGCATTCCATTACACAACAAACTTATACCCACAGATTATGATCGTAATTAGCTATTATCGCAGCTTTGAGCTGCTTATTTAATTTCACCCTGGAGCACAGAATGAGTCTAGTTCGCCTGTCCTTTTCAGAACTACTGATGTGCCTTGCTACTATATTTCTTAAATGTGATTGAATGGTTTGCTCTTCTTATCTCTGATACTCTCTAAGTTCATATCCCCATCCAAATGAAAACTAGTAGCAGTACATTGCTGTGTTGTTTGGTTCAATAACCACCATTTTAAACGGTATAATGAAGATTGCAAAACCATTTTAATAATGCTAATTCGGCCATAGCACAGTCTGCTGTACATAGTGTATATGTGTCATATCTCTGTTAAAAAGAAGCAGGCATTTACATTGTTAGACTATGTCGAAATAGAATTACATAAATGGGAGCTTTATATTGTGCCGTATGGTAGTTATACTGTGGTTCTCGTTTATTCCACTTCTAGTTTCTTCCTTGAGAACCAACTGTGCAATGTTTACATGAGTGGTAATTGTGGCTAACTTGTGGGTGTCGATTGTACTAGTTGGATAATTATAAGATGAGATGTAGTTTACCCATAATTCAGTAATAGTGATTTGTGCTTTTCCTGTACATTCTGTTTCAACATGTTTTATGACATTGTGTTTTATATGGTAATGCTTGATATCATGTAAAATCATCCTATAAATCTATCTATTCAATTACAAATCTTGTACTGTAATTTGCTACATCGACTCAACTCTTTCCAACCCAAGTTGCAGTTTTCAAACAATGACAGGTCATTGACAAGAATGGGTGTCTCCAACACAAACACGTACACATGTGGCCAGGTATTGCTGTTAGGTTTGGTTGTTGCAGGTCCTGGCCAATCCCTGTTTTAAGACTGTTGCACACTCCACGCGGAGATGCATTGGATGTGCTCCCATGTTAATCAATCAACGTTACTGCAAACATGGCGGACCTTTTTCTCATCTCGCATCTTTACACGCGTCTTTACACGAAATACTTGCGTAGAACAGAAAAATGCTATCGCTTCAGCGCCACAAGCAGTGTGCAACTGGCTTTGCTGTTGTGTAAGTTTCGCTCAGCTGATGCAGAGAATAAGGGAACAACCCATAATGTTATCCTGCCTTACCATCTCTTTTTTCTCTTTTTGCAGGTACATCCGTACTATGTACCTTGGCATTCAAAGTCACAGGCAAAGGGAGAATCAGCGACGCTTCTACTGGGCCATGATGTATGAATATGCAGATGTCAACATGCTGCGGCTGCTGGAGACCTTCCTAGAGAGTGCCCCTCAGCTTGTGCTTCAGCTCTGCATCATGATCCAAAGCAACAGGGCTGAGCGGCTGCAGTGTAAGGTGTTCCCCAGGGCCCCATACTGGGACCACTTCAGTTTCAGTACTTTTGCCCAGATGACATATAGCCGTTATCTCACAGAAGAGATTATTTATGTGCAGGTTTATCACTACTAATAGTCTGCTGCTTTTACCAGAACAATTGTAAAATGTGTGCAGTGAATGTGCAAGCGCTGTGATTCAAAGGCCGAGCACTGTATGCTATTAGCGACAATTGTATGTCAATGCTACTATGTAAGTACTAATAAAATATAGCACATTGACTCAATCACAAATTCATGACCACGGTCAAATTCAGAATTAGAGAAACTTAAAGGAATTTGATGCAAGCTAATAAATCCATAACAAACCAACATAAAAAAAAAGAAATTTGACCAAACCCACATTCAGATTTATTCTTTCACAAATATAGCTTTACTCATATCATGCTTAATCCCCCTCTTGCTCTCTATATTACTATATTCATCATATCTTATGTCTCCAGGTGTGTCTGCTATGACCTCCCTCTTGTCCCTGGCCTGGGTGCTAGCCTCTTACCACAAGCTACTGCGCGACTCACGTGATGACAAGAAGAGCATGAGTTACAGGGGCGCCCTGGTGCATCTTTTCTGGCGCCTCTTCACCATCTCATCGCGGGTGCTTTCCTTTGCCCTGTTCGCCTCCGTTTTCCACATCTACTTTGGAATTTTTGTGGTGCTCCATTGGTGCGCCATGGCCTTCTGGGTAATCCATGGCGGCACCGACTTCTGCATGTCCAAGTGGGAGGAGGTCCTGTTCAACATGGTGGTTGCCGTGGTCTACGTGTTCTGCTGGTTCAACGTACGCGAGGGCCGGACCCGCTGCAGAATGGTGGCCTATTACACGCTGGTGCTGCTGGAGAACGCCATCCTCAGCTCCTTGTGGTATGCCTACCGTGACCCATCCACCACCGACGCCTATGCCTCCTCCGCCCTCTGTGGCGTCTTCCTGTGTTTTGCCTCAGGCGTGGCCTGCATGGTTCTCTACTATGGGGTCCTGCACCCCATGGGCCCTCGGCTGAGAGTGTTGGCCAGCTCCTGCTGCGCTGAGCTGCTGTGGGGCCTTCCGCTGCCCCCCGAGGCTGAGCCGATGGCTCCCACTCCGGGCCCCCGCGGCTCTCAGGTCACATCCACACGGGGCCTGGCGGGGGATTACGTGGAGTCAGACGAAACAGCCACGGACACCTGCCTTCCTGTTTTCCAGGTGAGGTCGACGGAGCCCGTTGATGCGGCCGGGAGACCCCTCCGCCCCGAGGGGCCCCTCATCAAGATAGACATGCCCAGAAAGCGCTACCCAGCCTGGGATGCGCACTTTGTGGATCGCCGCCTGCGCAGGACCATAAATGTGCTGCAGTACATTAGCCCAAATGCAGTGGGCATCAGATACAGGGACGGCCCGCTTCTCTATGAACTCCTGCAGTATGAGTCCTCCCTCTGAAGGCATCCGCTCTCCAACAGCGTTCTCATCCAGCTGATACACACACACCTTCATATCACACCTGCACTTTCCTTCACTCTGCTACATCTCCTGTCCATCTCTCTCTATTTTAATTTTTCAATTACCCCTATTCTCTCTCTCTCTCTCTCTCTCTCTCTCATGGGCATACAGTTTTCCTTGCAGGACGTGTGTGTGTGTGTGTGTGTGTGTGTGTTATCAATTGAAAATCTGTCAAGACAAAGTAAACACACAAAGTAATGATATATTTTTGGGAGAAAAGAAAAGAAACATTCATCACAGAGAAAGATTATAAACCGTATTCTAGTTGACATATACATTTACAAAAGTCTAATATAAACCACTCCACATTAGAGGAAGGGTCTGTATGAGTGTGTACATAGCGTATGTATGTGTCATTATGAAATATGGTTAATGCATTATACTGTATTGGTGATTCAACCTGTGAATTTTTGTGAAGGGCATATTGTGCATCCATGTGACACAGAACTGTCGCAAAGCCTGATGGGAATGATGGAGGAGACTCCCAGAAGCCTTTGCACATCCATTAACTGCCTTCCCATTCTTTATGTAAATCAATCAAATGTATGATGCTGTTTACCAATACCTTAGCTAATCAGTGCGGAAAAACAAAATACATTCAAATAATTACCATAAAATTCTGGTAATCACAAATGGAGCATAACCAGATGCTTGCATAAGATTAATGATTGAATGGCATTCCCATCTGTGAGCACGTGTTGCTCGAGTGTATTTCTTCTACAATTGCTTCTCTGAAGCCTCAATCAAAACGGCATCACATCTGGATGAAACCGCAGCTAGCTGACCTTCAATCAGTTCCACCCATGTGGTCCATCTTTACAATGCAGACTGCCCTCTCCTGGTGGCAGTACACAATAGCATTACCATATAAGGAAATATAAGGCTTAATTGAAAAGCACAAAATATTGGGAGCACACATGACAACCATTAGAAAACATCCTATTCTAACAATCCTTCTTCCAAATGTATAAAGCAACAGGAAAGTAAAGTAATATATGAGCACAAAGCCATTTAAATTAACATTTTAGAAGTCCAATGAACTGCTATAAATATAAAGCACCACATTCCAAAGACGTTTGATAAAACGTGACTTTAAGTGTGTTGGGTGGCGGTTGTAGGACATATAGCTGTGTGCCCTACAACACACTCACACAAATGTTTTGTAAAGTGCAATGATGGCCTTGACAAAATCCTCCACCATTCCCTTAATTGAACATGCTCCTCTTTACACCTACCCTCCTATTTGACTTGGTCAGGGGTTTAAGGTTCATTCATATTTTATGCCTATATTGCAAAGAATTGTCATAAGTTCTTAAAAACACAAACAATATCATTAACCTGCAAAGTTTTTGTATTCTGTTATATGTTTGTTTACACTTTGCATTATTCATTTGTAATTATTGCAATTATTCTATTTTGCCAGAGGGTCCTTTTTACATCAACAAATGAAGCTTAAGTCTACAGGTACAGTATATTCATTCAAATGAGTATGCCCTAAATCAAGTATTCCTCTATGGGTGAACAGGGCAACTTTGTGAGCATATGTGTGCTAGTGCAGTTAAAGCAATGCCAAATCACTTCTTACAGTACTGTCTTTCCTAAGAACACTAGGCAATGTAAGCCAGATGTAGCTGTGCATCAGCTAGACATTATTATATCTCTCAGTCTGTTGGAACTCCCCGTGATAACAATGGGGTGTAACCCATAACAAAACAGCCTTCCATGTCAAAGGCCTCAGCTAGCTTGATTTAAAATTCCAGAGAGGGCTACTGAACAAGAGAAAACGTAAATCCATTTCATACTATAATTTAAACATTGATTCACTCAGTGTATAGTGTGTTTTCTTTTTTTTACATTGTAGGGGAATGACTATAGTATGACAAATCGAATGTGCACTCGATGCATCGAATGCACTCGATACGGGGCGCCTAAGAGCTCAAAAAAACTATGGAGGTTTCTTTTCCTGGCTCACTGGTCTTTTTTGCTTAGCTGTGGCCCTGCGGTGCCTGCTAACATCGTACTGTAAACGGCAAATGCCACCTGAGTTCAGGTCGAAAGGGGCTAAGGGGGTTTGCCAGGGTTGGAAAAGGACAGAACTGGCTCTGCGATCGAATGAGTGGAGAACTGTCTGCGTCCCTGTGAACTGTGCAAGAAGGACACTTCCATATAAACAGATAATGTACTGTAATGCTCTCAGTATTATTTGGTTGGGAAGTGAAACACATGTGAGTGTGTTAGCATTTGTGTGTGTGCAATTGTGCGTGCACATGTGTTTTATAATCATCCTTTTAGAGTCAGTAGCCTTTTTCCATAGGTCTGTTCTCTAGCCGTTTGTCCGGCTCCATCCCTGGTTGCTGCTCTGCTCTCTTGCCCCCTTCCAGACTGCAGGGCTTGGGTATATTCCTGTGCTACTGCTTGCTCTCTGGTCTCTGAACAACTGGAGATCCTGACATGAGAACATGCAACGAGGTACACTGCCATAACACAGAACTTCCCTCCATCCAGGGTCTTCTGCCCCTTCAGTTTGTTAAAAGTAATGTTCAGCCCTGAGTAATTGAGAACTGTTGGGTCAGCTTGGGTGGAACAAACATGACGAACACCATCCACATGTACCTGCCCGTATGCAACAACTTCGTTTACCGTTTTGATCGTAATAGCTCCTCTTTCTCTCATAGTGAATGAACAACCATGCTATTAGTTAGTCAATAACTTGATAGACTGATAACTACTATTGTCAAATAAAAGTTAGAATACAGGGGTTCCTCAGGACCAACACATATGACCACTTTACCAGCTGACTCAGGGGTGTCTCAATGCAGTTCATATCCCCAGGCATGTCCTCAAGGGTCTCCATTTTTTCCTTACCATATCGCATCCTGAACCATTCTTGTCTGCTGGGATAGTTTCTCCAAATTGTGTTCTTATTAATTAATTAATTAATTTGTTTGTTTGTTTATTTCATGTTTGTGTGAAATTTGGTTTTATTGTGAAAGATTGTTCATTGCTATTATAATTATTTGTATTATTTTTCTATCATTTCTTGGGAGGAGGGTTTTTTGTGGTAGTTGGCTGCCTGGCATTCCATTCATCCTTCCTAAACATTTTGTTACCTTTCTCAGTGGACATGGACACATGTCAAAATCAGGTGCAGACACACTGTGATGTATTCATTATTGGGCTATTATAATATAGCATCAGGAAAAATATAATTACTTACTTTGTTGCAATTCAGATAGTGCTTTTTTAGCTTACATAACATTAAGAACACTCATTATTTCCTAACTAAAGTGTCATTGAAACACGACAGTTACAACTGCCCTACGTTCTTGGTCTAGACAATGTCGCTTAACACCAAAACGAACTATTTTTATTAGACATTTATACCACTAATTTATTACTGTAAGTTTGTTTCCATCATATCTAGAGGGCATGAGTTGTTTGTCTTTAGTTCATGAAATAGATTTATTGATATACTTCCTTAGCCTGAATATATTTTATTTTGTTTTAAGAAGGAAACAATCGCCTGAAAACATTTGACTTTCCATCTTTTGTATCATGTATGGCCATTTTTACATATCTCAGCCTCGATGACACACAGCAAGCGCGTCCTAACAGAAAGCATTAGCTACTCCTTGTTGTGCCTTGTTAGTTTGGGTGCTTCAACTCAGCCATGGCAGCCCTACATCCGCAAATAACAATGACAATGTCTGTCTCTACTTCTTTCATGTGCAAGCGTACTAAACAATATCGCAACACAAACCAATGTCTCCCGTCTCTCTCCAAAAGAGACCTTGCCAAGTTATGATATAATCACAGTGTCTGCTAAGACTTCAATCAAACATGCTACTGTATGCATTTGAGTATTATTTGTTTTGTAAACCATCTATTTGACCGTACTTCTGGGTTCCAATGTACTGTGATAGTAGGTTCATAGTATACAATAGATAGTGATGATATTGTATGAAACCTAGTTCTTTAAGAGCGTAAATTAGGGGAAAGTGAGGCAATATTGAATATCTACAGCATACTGTATGTGAACATAATGTTTCCAATTGTTTGAATGTATAGCAAGCTGAATCAAAAAAGCCCTGGTTATTTCAAGTTAAAACTAAGCCACGACGATATTGAAAAAGTTGGTATATGATAGTTATATATGCCTTCTTTACATCTTCTTTTGTCTTGCAAAGATACATAATTTTTTGTGCCAAGACGTACGTATATGTTTATGTCATTGTCATGTGTGAATACATAATGCAACATCACTTGCAGTGGGGAAATGAATCATGGAAGATGAGGTCAATAATGACAAAATGCTATAATTTTATTTAGCATTTTCTAATGGTGGAATGATATATTTGAAATATGCCCAGTTGATTCATTCTTGCAACAGCTAATTTCCTGGTTTCCCCACCCCTTCCTAGCATGCTTTTAGAATTCATTGTGAGGTGATGTCAACATTTCGCATGTAAGTATTTTCTACTGCGTAATGACCCCTCTGAGTTTTGCGTTCACATGCAGTAAGTAGCAGGCCAGTGCAGGCTGACTTGGTTCGTGTCTGTACCTTTGTGTCATGACCACTTGTTTGATTACATCGAGCGGTGCACTCAAATTACACTTTTACAATTACATATTTTAATTTACTTATTTTTATTGATTTTTGTTATAACCTGGTGCTGAATAAACATCTCAACGGTGCTACCACAATCCGGGGTGACGGTTAAGTCCACACTGTGGCTCTTTTAGAGCATGGCCTTCTTGACTGAAAGACCCTGGCTCCAAACAGACTCACAATGCTCGAGCACCTCAATTCTACACAGTTTACAGCAGAACTCAACTGTCAATGGTGCCACTTAGTTTTTTCCAGTCCGCACAATAACAACAGTTATTATCTGTTCATGTAATGCTAATCACAATACTATGAGCATTAGGCTACTGTTGTTTAAGTCTGGTTCGATCTGCACTAGGACTTTCTTTTCTTCAGTGAGAATTAAACAAGCAAATGTCAAAAATGCATTATTTTGACAAATGCCCAGAAGCACAAGTGCTTCTGAGAATGGAATTTGGGTAAAAGTATAGAATGTGATTGCTGTGTTGTAAATTCCTGTCATCTCTATGTCCTTTACATGTGTGTATCTATTTTTGTTGTTATTGTAAAATTGGCTGTAATATTTTGTTTAAAAAATGGATTTGGTATTCTAATGAAATGAATATGGTTGTCATATTAATTGCTGCTGATTTTTGAAATTGTTATCAAAAGTGTTCTGAAATATTACTTTGTTAAATATTCCATTATTTCAAGATTGTGTTAGCTTGTTGGTGTATTTGACAAATCTACACGAATACTCCCCAGGCTATATGATCTATCTGGGGTATTAAAAATGGCACAATGTCAGTAAGTTTGCTACAATTTGTAGCATCTATATGAAGTGTACACATGCAACCATATGTTGTGACTGAGAACATATAATATAAGAATGATTTCTTTGTTGTCGTTAAATATAAAATGTAAGTGAATTGTTTCATGGAATCCCCATTCTTAAAAAAAAAAAAAGCAAAACTGATGTCCACTATTGTACCTACCATGTTTTGGGAACAACATGAATATTATTAATAACATATGGTGCTAAAGTTCTTTTTGTATGTTTTGGTTTTTAGATGAAAAGATAAATATTATGCTGAAAATGTAATGTTAAGCCTTACTGTAGATTAATATATAAGACTGTTCATCACAGAAGATAAAAAATAAATAAATATAGTCTTTGAAAGTGAAAATATACCAGTACTGTATTCACATTTCATTTGACAGAATAAAAGTGTTACATAATCTGAGAGCAGATAACATTAAGACATTTTTAGTGTGTGAAATTAAGTGGCATTGGACAATAACTAGTGAACTTAATAAAATGGACATAATGATTATTACATTTTATTATAGGCTACAATAAAATTAAAAATGTTTGACATGTCCATAGGCTAGGCCAGAGGTCTTCAACGTATTTCGACCCAAGGACCCCATTGCTGATTTAAACACGGCAGAGGGACCCCCTATCACATATGGCAAAAATATATTTAGTTGCCGGGCCAACAAAAATGTGTAGGGCGACCATAAGTAGGCCACTAACTAAGCCATTCAAATAGTTTACAGATTTATATATGTATAGCACAGATTGTCTTCATGTTAATGTATATTTTCTGACATGTACATTTTTGGAAGAAAATAAGTTTGGGATCAAATAATTTGGAGGACACCCTGCAGTACCTCTGAGGATGCCCTAGGGGTCCCGGACCCTATGTTGAAGATCTCTGGACTAGGCCTACTGAGCACCCATGTTAAAACAATGACAATATTGCAGTGGATTTTGTCACATGAAAATATGGTTTCTCGGTAGTAGGCCTAAAAGATTCATTTATAATCCTGACAACCAACCACATTATGAATGCTGTTAATTTGGGAATAAAAAGGGTTTAATAATTGCTACTCTTTATTGGGTCAATTAAAAATGTGCAGTCATGGAATTGTTATTGTCTTAATTTGCCCAACAAAAACAATAAACTATTACAAATTGTAATCACAGGCTAGCCTAGGCCTTTTAGATTACACAAGGGTGTGGCGTTATAGGTATGCTTAAAATGTTATGTTCAACTAATAAACATTTGGAAATGTGTGTCATCATTAGTCTACTCAGGGGTTATTTAGCCTATAGTTTATAGTACATATTTGAAATATGTAATAGCAAGGCACAATTAAATATTGCAATTTGGCTTTATTATTGAATAATTTACTGTATTAATTTCATGATCTTTATGATTAATCACTCACTTTGATTAATATCTATGAGGATGCTGTAATAATTTGCTGTGCAAAGCATGCTGGAGCTGGACCGGCTGGATCACACAGTTCAACGCCCAAAATGGCGGCAGGGTTGAAAAGTTAAAGCTGTTTGTCTGAGTTTGTTATCTTTTATATTCATTCTTTTATTCGTATACTTATATCAAATATACAATATTCCCCCCCACGAATACAGGACTATGTGGGATAGGAGAAGAATGCCTAAAAGGCGATGACGTTTTTTTATCAGCTCAAATAACAATCGTCCAGGGGCATCCCTAGGCTAGGCTAGGCTAGGCTAGACGACTAGCTAATTACAAGATACTGTCTTATAGCCTTAACTAGCCCTGGGACTAGACAGTTTCCAGTTATGTCTTGTCTTTTCATAGCGGCCGCTATCCTAACGTGGATATGAGGAAGATGACATTTACTTAGAAATGGAGGATGACGTGAAAAAAGTGAAAAAGGTAAGTTTGTCACATAACTTTGGTAACTCTTTGACTAACTGGCTAGCTAAAAAACGCTGTGCTCAATCACCAGTGCCTCCTTTGATTTCCTTTGATTGATAATAGTCAAAATTGTCCTCAGATCTCCCCTAGCCACTATCTACTTAATCCAGTTGATAACCGTACTATACAAGTTGTAGTCAAACAAACAGTGATGGCGGGGGAACAATTCTGTCACGACACTCCCCAGCCAACTTTCAGCTTTGTATAACAACTACGGTATTATGTTTTATGGCACATAGGGCATATCTATAGGCGTTTATTACAAGTTTTGCCAGATACCGGTACTGGTAGTGTCCTACATTCTGAGTGAATTTTTTTGCTTGCTATATTATCAATCGTATAAGATAGATAATATAGCAAGCATCAAATTTAAATTTATGGGGAATTTGCCAAACTTACAGTAAAACAATGCTTTCTGTAGGCTACTGTGGTCTTAAGGCTGTGCCACTGTGATAATTAATCTGCAGTCAGTATGATCACAGCCGTAGATCTTGTATAACAAGTAGGCAATTATATAATAGTGTATAATCGAAGCCTATACATTTTGTCTACATGTACTTTAAATATACCCTGCATACCGAACGAACATTGCAAAAACACATGATTATGAATTTCAGACCTGAATCGTGATACATGTGTGCTATTCATTGTAATAAGTACTAGTGGTATGCCTATCTACATATTATGAGGTGAAATTATGTAAATCATACCACTATATTTTCAATGTCTTTATCAGGCTTCTGGAATGGTTTGCAGTCTGTAATATCCAGCTCTGCACAATGTAGGGCTGTGTAGGCCTACACATGTTTTGAATTGTATTATTATGTATCATATTGAGGAAGGAAATGCTTTAGATGTTATCCACTATATGCTATGACTGTTCCTCTGCCTGCCCGACGGGATTGAAGAGTGAGTCACACCTAAGCCTGGCAGGATATGACTATGGACACTGACTATGCTCCCCTGCACACATTGAACCTTCATAGAGATTATGCATATAAAATGTGTAGTTTGTGATAATGACAGCGGTAACTGCAAACACAGTTGTACTCATATTGATAAAGCAAAGCCTTAACATTCGTTATAAACCAACTAAACTCTAGTCGTGTTTCATGGAAAAGTGTTTAGATTGGGAATTTGGGAATAAAAAATATATATAATTAAAAACAAACTTTTGGTAACTTATATAATTATTAACATGGTCTGTAGCAGTTGTTTTCAGTCTAGATGCAATATCCTCTTGTTCCACAAGGGGGTGATATTGAACAGTTTTTTGCACAGCTCAGACTTTTAGATCTCAGAAACGTTCATGTTCCAATTCAGACAATTTAATTGGACAACATCAAGAAATCTTAGGTTATTTTACTTATAATAATGATAGTATTGTATAACACTATATTTGCACAGTTTTTGACATGGGGGACTCCTGAAGCATGGCAGTGTTGAACATATATATATATATATATATATATATATATATATATATATACTTTGTGTGTGTGTAGTTTTACTTTGAGAAAGGAAAAAAAAAATCATATCACCGATATCATGCGCTTGCCTACAATAAGTCTTCCTTTGAATAAGAGTTGGTCAACATTTAAACTCTAGTCAAAACACTCTTGAAATATAGGATTAATATTTCCATTGTTTCCACAACATTCTTAAGCCACTGCTGTATATACTGTACACATGGGAGTTTTGTTCCTATGCAGAAGCCATCTACTCATCTTGAGGTCATTGATGGGGAGATACCTGCTACCTGCAGTAGCCGTTTTCTCACATTTCAAGAGGCACCATGAAATGTTAATGCACTTGTCTTTTACCAGTATCCTGGAGCAATGCACTGTTAAATAATGCAATAGGGTTGCATGTCTAGTCCTTAGTTTTTTAGATGTAATAGTAAAACTTCAGTAAGTCTATTAGAATGTGGAACACTAATACAAATATAATACTTTGCTCTGAGTCGAGGGCAAATCATAGTCCAAATGCACGTCCTCCACCTCACCTGGTGTTGCGTTGCCGTTTGCAAACAAGAGGATGTGTTCTTTTCTTGCCTGTTTCTGCGTCTGGGTATTGAAAGCATACTTGTCTCATCACAGGAAATAAGTGGTTAGTCCTCTTCCTGTTCTCGCGTGCCTTTATAGAAAAGAGTCAAGACGCGTGTCTCTTACTGTGTTTGGGGAATCCACCCTACACACACAAACACACACACACACACCAGCTGGTTAGCAACTGCTGCCACGGCTACGATCGGAGACAACAGGTAATAAGTGTGTTGGGAGTGAGAATAACTACATCTAGAACAAGCACGGCTGTCTGCTTCGACCCTTTTGGCTACTGTCCCAGCTTGAGGGCTCATGGAGAACGAGGTAGACGTCAGTGTGTTGCATGTGTGACGCTGTGTCAACAGCATGGGAATGTAGCTTAAGTTTTACTGGCTTACTGTTGCTGTAGCTTCTGGGTTTGTGATCAAGTGGTTGTTTTTACTGTGCATAGCTACGTGAAAATGTGATAGGCTGTTCACTAGATAGTGTATGTTATGCACTATCTAGCAAGAAACATAACAGCTCATTACTACAGTACGTTTTGCAAGATGTTTGGATCTGACAGTAACAGTAGCAGTTAATGCTGCACCACTGTACTCTGAAAGAGGGCCGTGCGACTCCATTTGTGGTAGCTGGAGAGAAGGCACGCTGGGCACAAATTACAAGGCCGATGTAGCCCACATTTCTGTATGTCGTAGCTGCAACGTGCTCTGGTTCTTCACTGCGCAACGTTGCAGAGGAGCAGGAGCTGCCTCTGGTTTGTGCGTCAGAATGTCTTTCAAGCGCCCGCTCTGGTCGGTGCTGCCTGGCCGACCAGGGCCGGGTGGGGTTTTGGGGGTCGCCACACAGCCGTAAATAACATCTCAGCCCGTGTGTTCTCCCTGTGTCCGTGCTTCAGCCTGGCATCGTGTCTCCGTTCAAGCGAGTGTTCCTTAAAGGAGAGAAGGGGCGGGACAAGAAGGCCCAGGAGAAGGCAACCGAGCGACGGGCCCTCCACACCTTCTCTCTCTCCCAGCCCGACCACCGGATAGACCCCGACATCCTGCTGAATGACTACATCGAGAAGGAGGTCAAAGTGCGTGGTCTAGTTTAGATGCACGCTCCCCACCTGCATGCTTTTGTCATTTCATGTTTCCGTCTGAATTCTACTACTAACTGCATGCAGGTTCAGTAGGGGAACGATATCAACATGCTGTGTGATCAGAGGAATGAGAACTGTGCGGGAGATTGCATATTTGGAGCGCCCCACAGTTCTTTGCTCCCGCTGTTAGCATACGCGTCAGCGTGACGTGCCGTGCATTCTGACACCTCCCTGTGTTTTCTGCCCTGCACAGTATTTGGGCCAGCTGACATCAATCCCAGGATACCTGAACCCGTCCAGTCGGACGGAGGTGCTACAGCTCATTGACAATGCGAGGGTAGGCTGCTGCCCCTGTCTTTGTGTGTGTCCATACCACTGTTTTATCTTGACCTGGTCATAATCACTGCAGATGCAGCTAACAAAGCAAATAATACAATTCATAAATGAGTACAATTTTACTGTGGAGTGCTTTGGTAACCTTGTTCATCGTAACATTCATGCCAATAAAGCCCATTGAATTGAAAATAAATTGCATTCGATTACAACCAAAGAGATGATTTGTCCTCTTGGGGACCCACGGGTTAACTCAACCGCCCCACCTTGCGTTCCCCCCACCCACCCCTCCCAGAAGAGCCACCAGCTGGCTGGCCAGCTGACGTCAGAGCAGGACGCGGTAGTAAGCCTGTCGGCCTACAACGTCAAGCTGGTGTGGCGCGACGGCGAGGACATCATCCTGCGAGTGCCCATCCACGACATCGCCGCCGTCTCCTACATCAGGGACGACTCCCTGCACCTGGTGGTGCTCAAGACAGGTGCTGCCTCTCTCTCTCTCTCTCTCCCTCCCTCTCTCTCTCCCTCCATCTCCTACATCAGGGACGACTCCCTGCACCTGGTGGTGCTCAAGACAGGTGCTGCCTCTCTCTCTCTCTCTCTCCCTCCCTCTCTCTCTCCCTCCATCTCCTACATCAGGGACGACTCCCTGCACCTGGTGGTGCTCAAGACAGGTGCTGCCTCTCTCTCTCTCTCTCTCTCTCTCTTTCTCTCTTTGTCTCTTTCTGCCTGTCTGTCTCTTTCTCTGTTGCTGTGTATCTTTGTCACACGCACACCCCTGTAGGAGCACGAATGATGGCTGTAACATTTGCTGTTGATCATGAAAACACATTTTTAATATTCATGATCTAAACTCCTATGTAATATTGTACACATTAGATTATTGCACTCAACCTTCTGATGGCCAATGTGTTCATCTAATGGTGAAGGCTAGAGGTATTCGGACTGCGTTACACAGTGTGTGTTGACGGTGCGTCCGCCTGTGTGTTTCAGCCCAGGAGCCGGGCGGCTCTCCGTGTCCCAGCTCCTGTCCCGACCTCAACAAGTCCCAGACCCTCAGCTCCCTGTCGGAGAGCGGCGCCGTGCTCGTCGAGGTCTGCTGCCTCCTCGTGCTCGCCGTCGACAACAAGGTGTTCATTGACTTTCTCCATAACAGCCCACCTTGCTGCCAGTATAGGATGTCCTGCTACTGTACATTACAAGCCAGTACAGAGTCACTCGTATTGGCAAGTCATATTATACTGGTTGTCACTAGTGCTGACTATTAGGAAGATGTTCCTTTTTAAACGTGTATTCATATAAAGCACCAAATGTGACATCCAGGTGTGCTTCTGCCTTGTGTAACGCAGAGGGCCCTGCACACATTGTGGAATTAACCCTGTAATGCCCGACTCATCAAGAAGCAGCTAGAACATTTAAATTATTTGTTATATTTATTAGACCATATTCAACAATTAAACGTGTATTTGTCTTGTCATATACAAATCTGATTTATATTTTGTATCATATTGGATTCATCAGGCCTATATGGCAACGTCTTGATACAAATTTTTTAAAAACGTATATTTTTCATTGCATTTGGAATATATGTATACAGAAGCCAACAATGTGATCTCAAAATTGTGACTTGAGAACTTACTGTATATGTTCCAGGCTGCAGCAGAGGAGCTGTGTCTTCTGCTCAACCAGGTGTTTCAGATTGTTTACACCGAGTCCACCATCGACTTCCTGGACAGAGCCATCTTCGACGGGGCCACTACGCCTACCAGGCTCCTTTCACAATACAGTGGTAATAACAATAAAGAGAATACTCATAATGTTTACATTACAAATATGCAGAATTGTTTTGTGCAAATGAACCTGTAAATATGCTCTTCGCCAATCCCGCAGATGACTCCTCAAGTAAAGTGGACGTGAAGGAGTCTTTTGAAGCAGAAGCCAGCACATTGTAAGTATCTGTCCATCCAGACAGTCTACCTCCTCTGTGGAGAAAGAAGGCACAGTGTAGCCAAGGCAGAAAAAAAAAGTTTCCTTTGCACATTCTCTCTTCATGTCCCTGTTGGGTCCATTTAAATTTAAAAAAAGATTGCACCACGAGCAATCCTAAATGGAATTTTCTGACTCCTAAGCCACTAGTTTTCATAACCATATTTTCTGCATCTAAATGGCACATTTTTATTTGCTTAAAATGTTTAGTCAGCTATTGCAACTTAATTGTAAGATAACTTTTTTTTGAATTCACCAAATAATAACGTTCTCTGCGCGTGCTGAAAAAATAATCTGTTGTTATTATCACCGCTCACAACAACAAAGCCGTAGTACGCCGCTTTGCTTCACAATACGTTTCAATGTGTGAGGCGGCGCTAAAGAGGGATATTGTGTTGACTTGAGCTCCAAGTTAGCAAGCATTCTGGAGAATAACTAACCCTGCCTTTAACTGGATTGTCCATAGATAGTCAGTGAAGCAGCAGGCTTTAATGAGCAAAAAAATCATCCTGTGGCTTCCATGTTTCTTTCCCTCCCTCAGCTCCTACCAGGACTCCCTGGAGGCAGAGGACTCCCCAGGAACCTCCAGCCCGGTCTCCCCCCAGACCAAGGCTGCCAGCGACGGAGAACTCAGCACCACAGCTGCAGAAATGCTGCAGGACTACATGACCACAGTACAGCGCTCTCATAGTCCACCTCTCTGTCTCTGTCTGTCTGTGCTCCTGTCTCTGCTGCCCCTCATTCTGCCTGTGTGTGTTTTATCGTGCCTAGTCCACACGTACACGGATACATTTGGGGATTTCCTACTTAAAAAAAAATAAAAAAGAAAAGGAAAGCGCTATAATTTAAATTATTTATTTATTTTTAAATCATCTCCATCCACATGAAAAAGGCAATTGCATGCTTTCAAGCACTGTGGAAATCAAACACAAAAACCTCTAAACAAAGAATATAACGGCGCATACTATGATGTCAAACAAAGAAGATAACGGCACACAAGCTGATGCTACAAGCTGATGCTACAAGCCAAAAACGAATTTCCCTGTCTAGACGCGAACACTGAAAACAACAAAATATATTTACCCTTTTTGCAAAATGAGTACACTGTTTGCATGTTGATGAAAGCTGTGTATTTTAAAGTAGTGGTGTGCGTGGTTACTCGGCATCAGCGTGTAAAGGTGTCATTTTTCCTGAAAACATGACATGCCAGCTCTGCAGTTTAAAGTATTTAGTTTTCTCTCCCCTCACGTGTGTTTTCCGTCAGTTGCGGACTAAGTTATCCTCTACGGAGATCCAGCAGTTTGCCACTCTGCTCCACGAATATCGGAATGGCGCCTCCATCCACGAGTTCTGCATTAATCTACGGCAACTGTACGGGGACAGCAGGAAGTTCCTCCTGCTGGGTAGGCTAAAGTCTTCTCTACTAGCCTGCCTTTTGGGGGACCTGGGTTTAAAGATCCCTACATGGTGGGGTCAGGATCTACTGAATCTACAAGATTATAAAAAAATGTTTACATTTTATATTTATATAGCGTGTGTGTGTGTGTGTGTGTGTGACTTCAAATAGAAGGGGTTCCTATGTTACAAATGGAGGATTATCTCTGCCAGCTAATATAAAATGAATGCAACAGCCGGCCGTGCAGTATTTATTAATGTAATATGTTTTGGACTTAATCGTTTTACTGGACTGTCTGGAACCTTGCCAATGTAACAACATTGTTTTTGATTATTGGTGGACTATGCGTACTGTTATTGGTGGTCTGGTGGATAATATGAGTCTTCATAGGTGAGTAGTTGACTCAAAGCTAAAAGAGTGAATTACTTGCTGATATTGAAAACCCACAAACGGTCCTGCTGCCCGCTTTGATATTTAACAGGTTATGAAACATTAATTATACTGTAGTTGTGTTTTTAGTGGTTTTTGAGAACGAGTGTTGGAATACTCATTGGTAAATACCATCAAGTATTATTGGTATTCGGGACAGCCCTTCGTAAGGTGCTTTGAGTGGCCAGATGTTAGCACAGTGCTATTTAAATGCAGTCTGCTTACCGTGTAAAGACGTGTGGCTCTCCTCCCTCCAGGCCTACGGCCCTTCATCCCGGAGAAGGACATCCAGCACTTTGAGAACTTCCTGGAGACCATCGGTGTGAAGGACGGCCGCGGCATCATCACGGACAGCTTCGGCCGCTACCGCCGCGCGGCCAGCTCCGACTCCACCGCCAACGGCAACGGCGCAACGGGGGGCTGCGGGGGCGGCGACAGCGGCGGCTCTGACGCGGGCCACGAGGCGTCCTCGGGCGACGAGTGGGACCGCATGATCACTGACATCAGCAACGACATCGAGGCGCTGGGCTGCAGCATGGACCAGGATGGGTCGCCACTGGGCGGGCCCTGACAACCCATCCAATAGGACCCCCTCTTCCTGTTTATTGACTCTTGGATTCCTCTGGCTGTCAAGGGGAACTTGACTCACTGACACGTGATCTTACAAGGACGCTGTAGATGATGTCATGCGGCGTGTTCAAGGAGCTGCATTTCATTTGTTTTTACATTTGACTTTTTTTTTGGTTTTGTATTCATTTATTGGCAGTATCTGCCTCTGCTGTTAACAATGTAGCGAATCTCTCCAGTCTCTTTAAGGGTGTGCAGGTCCACTCGAATTGCCCTGATAGACTGAGTGAATAAGGATTAAGTATGTAAAGTGAAGTATTTAGCCTGAGGCTGTGCTGTTTTACAATGCTGTATTGTATTAAGTTGTATTGTAATGCAGCTTTCATTCACATGTAGTGTTTTGTTTTCTATAATCTACCAGATATGTACTGCATTGCTGGGAGTGCTTCTTTTGCTTTTGTTCGTCACGTGTTTTGTGTATCAGTTTAGTCACTTGATGTTAATGCTTTGGTATATACATTTGCCTTATTTCAACCGCCCATGGAAATGCTGTTAAAAATGAAGGCTGCCCTTTTGAGGAGCAAAGTTGACATATTAGCCAATTGGTTTAAATGGCTGACAGATTGTCTTTCGTCCTGTCATTTGCATTTGTAAGTCATGTCTGTACTGCATAGTACTGTGCATTTCCCAGTTGTTTTTTCTCTGTGATCTGTGCCTTTACACTGCAGTAGGCTACTGCTGCCAAAGTGTCTGCCCAGACAGATGTGGAATTATGAACTGTAAGTCGACAGTCGTTGAGTAAATTCATGGTTATTAAATAACAGTTCCCTTACCCTCAGTGTGATGTCATGGAGGATTACTATCGTTATTAATGGTATCTTGAAGATTACATTATTGTGATATTACATTATACAGTATAAGAGAAATGCAGTTTGAGGTTGTTGATTAATTTAACAAATAACAGGAGATCCTGCTTTTGTTTTTAGAACATTACCATGTTTGGTGAGTACATTTGCTTGCAAGCATCTCTTTAAGACGCTCTTACATTGTCAGTCCTATTTTAATCAAAGGTATATTACCGGCTATTACCTCTGAATACCTCCAATATCTGGAATTAGTTACCTTAGTCTCGGGAACAAGGAACAGAGGGGGAATTCTCCTTCATACACTCTCAGTTTCCCTACACAACTGTCCTGTTAAAGTGTTTCGACATTCAAATGTGTTGACAAGGTGCAGGCCACCTGTAGTTTAAGAATAGCCTCAAGAAAGGAATAAGGGCAGTGGATTATGGCATGCTTGTGCACAATGAAACGATACACCTGGGTGTACATTGCCTGTGTGGCATGAAGTGTTGTTTGCTAGGGCCAAAGATGAGGTAATCCCAGGATCTGTGATCTCATTGCTTGTGCAGTTCGTGGAGGACACTGGTTGCCTTGGTCAGGTGTCAGACCTAACTGTCTGTGACACTGTTGTGTCAGTGTGTTTGGTTGGTGACATTTGGCCCTTTGTGTTTTGGCTTTTGTCACGCTACAAGGTGAGGTCCTTATTGGCCTCTCACACGTTCTCATGTTAATCCAATCACAGTGGGAACAAAGACTCTAGTGCCTCATCCTTTAACAAGTAATTGTTTAATGGTATGTGAGCTGGTTTAATTAAGTCATTAGACGATATACTGCTGTGTTTCACAAAGAGTTGGAGAATTATCATTAATGTAATGAGCAAAGCCCCTGTTGTGCATCACCACCTTGTGTAAGCATGTCTTACAAAGACAAATTAGATGTTAATACTTGTTTAAAGGGGATGTTTGAAATGAAAGGGTCATTACACTTTCAAGGTTTATTTGGATTGTGCTCCCTTACACATAAAGTTATAATGGGTAGATTAGATTAAAGTTAAAGTGGTAATAATTGGTAACATGGATGTGAACTTTTATTGCAACAGGGCACATCTTCACTGGAAGATGTACTCAGAAATCTCCTTAAAAATGTAAAGGAAACCCTTTCAGACAGTGACTATTACCCATAACAATATAATACCCTTAGAGCTTACATGGGCACTAAATTTTTAATATACTACAACTTTGCTTCTATCCTAATGTGATCCTGACAGGATCAGACAGGCCCTCTAAACTTTAAAAACAGTATTTTCCAATCTCTCAACCCCTCAACAGCAGTTTGCCAGCAGTGGAAATAAATGGTGTGGTTACACTTACAACCAAAATGGTATTTGTCTGTTGAATAAATGTAAAATGCTTGTTATCCCAGTGTGTCTGGTTATACAAGCTGGCCACTGGCCACCATTCCCTCCTAACTAGTGATCGGGGGAAAGGGGGGATGTGGCTTTCAGCAACATTTATCTCATAAAGCTGGAACTGCATGAAAATGTCAGTTTTTGTGTCAGATGTCAGGACATCTTGTGGCCCTGTGAGCCAATACGGATTAGCGGTTATGGGTTATTCAGATGGAATCTCATGTTCATAACATGAGATTCCATGTTATGTGGGTACAAGGGGATATAACCATCCATTAAAGACATGTACCGTTAACTAAACTGCTACTGGAATATGCACTTCCTCCACCAGATTAGCATGGTGCTATACCATGGTGTTGACATTCTGACATAGCAACAAAAAAGATAAGGTTTTAATTTACCTTACATTTTGGTCATTTGTTGTATTCTTTATGCACCTGTTTAAATGTTTCTTTTATTTATTTATTAATCTGATTCCATTTTTATTCATGTTGTTTCTTTGTATTTCTGTATTTGTTAATGGGAAGCACAACTGTGCATGTATTCCCTCTCTATAAAGCACTGGAACATTAATTCTGTATGAAAAGTGCTAGATAAATAAAGATTATTATTATTATAACCCATTCTCATCACCACAACTGCAGGAGTCCAGGCATTTCCCCACTGTTTACAATGGGCCACCAGCCTGTACTGGTGAAAAACATAAGGCAGCAGGGCAGATATTGGCCCACTTGTATGTAGGAGGCAGGAGTTGAGAACCCATTGACCCTGAGATAATTTTGCCGGATCATTAGGAAGTCCAAACTAAAACACCAACAGTCCTCAGAACAACAGACAAGCTGCAACTTCACATCTCATTCTCAAGTTCAAAGACCTCACAAGTGGAAATGTCTGAGAGGAAGACATTTATTTTGTTTCCAGATTCACTATAAGCTCTTATGTCCCTGCAGGAGGACCTGGATCACAGAAGATGTGGTCGATATTTATGTTGAAACAGGACCACAACACCTCCCAAACGAACAACAATAAGTAGTCCAACATCATTAAACCACATTTAACTAAGACTAAAATAGAATTTTAAATACTGAGGGCTGGTTTAGGATAAACAAATCCCATGTTTAAATGTATTTACCTCAACACACAACTGATATGAAGCCTAGACATAATTTGTTCTTTTAGCCACTGAATGAATAATCTTTTTGTTTGTCTATTTCTTACTTGTGATACTTCACATTTGATGAAATCTGTACTGCTGTTGTGTGGTACATTTAAGATGTTTTCCAATAGAAGAAATGAGGATACAAGAGTTACCATGTTACACAGGTTTTAGGCTACATGCTACTTCTAGAACCTACAAAATGTACTTACCCACTGAAAACAGATTAACTACACATTGAGCCTTTCACAATTGAGCCTTTCACAATTAACTAATCTCAATGTAGAATAAAGAGTACAGTACATTGCATGGCCTGTGTTTTAGTGTAGTTTAAAAGTACTGGTTATTATAAAATTAAGCAACATAACTTTGCACCATCAGACATCTGATGTCATTTTTTATTAATTTGTTAAAACAAATTAATTCAGAATACATTTGGAATGTAATATTAAGGCATTTATAGCCTACAGTTGGCTACAAAAATATGCTTAAGAAATAATACATTATTTCAGTATGCATTATTTAGTAAATGTCAAAGTTTAAATGGTCACACAAATCAAAGCAGATTATTAAAGTTAATTCTAAATTATATTCAGTAATACAAAATCTACATGATATAGGCCAACCTGTCTAAACGTATACATTTTACATAAAGTACTTTTAGATGGTATTTTTTATAAATATTTTCGCTATTAAAAAAAGTCAAACTATAGACCTACATAAAACCACTTCAGTTAAGGCTTCGAAAAAGCCTTTTAAACCACAGAAATACACACTAATCTACCAACGTTAATACAAAATGGCTAAGTGCGTGTCGTCGGGCTGTTCCAGATGAATTCAATGTCAGCGGACATGTTGGGAAGCACTGTCGCTGACGCTAGCAAAGCGAGAATCGGCGAGAGTTGATGTTCATCTTGGTGACGCCAATGAGCCGCAGCGGGGCAGAGAGACCGAGGCCAGGGGTCACGGGGCACTCACACAGTAGGTCCGACAGCTCGTCTCGCTCCTCCATGCCAAACGTGGCATCATTGAGCATCCGTCGGTGAAGGTGGCACGCTTGCTCGATCTTCAGCTTGTTGATGTCGCTACGTAGACGCATGAGTTGCCTAGCAAGCTGCTGGTCCTGCAAACGCATCTCTGTCTGAGAGAGAGAGAGAGACTTAAAGACTTCAGTCTTTGTGATTCAAACTCGTCCATTTACACACATACCGTAAAAGAACACAAATGATGGTACATTTGGCTGTAATTTAATTTTAAGTGCATGTGTTTCACTGTTTCCAAGCTTTGCAGTCTATCATCTAACCACTAACCACCACATGTCTATTCTTGGTGTTTGGTTAATGTATGACATAACTGGCCTCAGTAAACTGATTACACTTGCAAAATGGTGTACTGTATGGAAACTAAGGCCTGGTTTCCTGACTATTAATCACTTTCACTCAATAGAACTTGAAGAAAGACCTTGTGTTTGACAATAAAGCACTTGAGATTTGACCATTTCCTTATTAGGTCATCTCTTCAAAACAAAAATGCATAAGATTGGTGAAATGCCTATAGAAGAAAGCAACAAGGCACAGAATCTTTGTGCAAGCATCTGCCATTATCCTAAATGTTTAATAGATTGTGCAAACTACTCACCAGTTCTTTCCTGAGCCAGCTGAGAGCCTCGTCAATATTCCCAAAGCCTTTCAGAACTCCCGATGGAAACTTCCTCTGAATGACTTCAGGGTCCACTTCAAACTTGTTGGGCCGGTTCTCCGGATCTCCCTGAGTTGCCTGGAGGTGGCATTCTTGTCTCGCTGGGTCTCTGATGCTGTGTGCCTCTAGCTGGGCTTTCCACTGCAGGTAAGAGGGCCTCCTGGTCTCTAGTCTTAATTTTTCTGTCAAGGCCTTCAGGTTCATTAGATGGTCATCTGCAGCCAATTCCTCGTCTTCCATGCTAGCTTCTTCCAGATCACTGGCGCTGTCCAGCATACTTTGAGGGATTATAGGTGGGTCCATCATTAATATTCTTCCTCAGTGGTGCTTCAATGTCAAGATGGAAGGCTGAGGGAGTTGATCTTCATTGATGTGGTCATTTGTCCCTATTGTTCGTGTTCATACAAATTGGTTTAGAATAATGTGCGCCTGCGTTTTTATATCAAAATAGATAATACCTACTTAAGGAAAGTGTCTGAGAAAATGTATTTTCAGATCTTCCAAGAAGGTTCAGTTATTCTTCTGGCATTCATAAAGCAGACAGTCACTGGAACTGTATAGGAAACAGATACCCATGTGAATTTTACATTTGCTACAGTAGCTTATTCAATCATGTGGAAATAAAGAGCACAAAACATTTTACATTAGGCGTTTGGACACTTTGGACACTAATTGGCCATTATATACTGTACATTACTCTGAGATTATATAATTTACTGGGACCAATCTGTTTCCATGGCAACACCACAGGAACTATTAATGAATCAGCATTTTGAGCTTTATCCTCTGATACACAGCAAATCAGAGCTTTATCCTCTGATACACAGTTTAGCTTCAATTAAGACTTTGCTTGATTTAGACATTATTTAACATTATTTGACTATAACTGACAATAATTTGTCAACTGTGCTGTTCTTTGTTGAAATGTCAGATTTTCTTCATTCAGTCTGCTTCAGAAAACCAGTAGACCCATTCCTAAATTACAGCTAATATTATTAACTGAATTTTAATGTGGGGATACATCTGAATATAAAGAAATAACATTTCTATAAATGTTTGATGTAATGTTCAACACCATACACTGTACATCTGTGAACATAATCATGCATTTACTCATATTTCAGGTGTGTTTAGATGGGAAATAATTTCATTTAATTTTTCAGTATTTTTCACAGCATTAGCATACTGTGGGAACCATGGCAGAGGTCAGCACAGGGAAACAGTTGGCTTAGTGTCCTATTCACAACGTCTTAAGTGGTTACAGTCACACAGTTCTATAATGGGCACAGCAGACCAGCGATGAAGTCATTGCCCTTGTTTCTAATGATAGGCTTCGCTGTTTTGTAAGGTGAAGTAGACCTCTGACTGCACAGAGCGACTTTCCATATTCTCTAAAGAAATCAACGTGTCTCCTGGGAGAGCATTGTAATAGGAGAGCATTAGCGGAGGAATACAATCCACACACATTTAAAGACAATTTTAAGGCCAATGATCAGTGAGAAAGATTCCAAGTGCAGAGGTCCTAGAAAATATAAAAGGCATAAAGTATTGACAATATGTGTTGTCAAATAATGGGTGTGCTAAAGACACTCACTTGAGTTTTAGCATTTAGGCCAAAGCAACTTCAATGATCAGTAGATAGGGTTAGCCTCCTTCTCAATTAATGTTTTTATGTGATGCATGTTGAGTCTGCCTTCTGTATATGAAAAGTGCAATAGCCATATGCCTTGCTTTGCCTATACCCTCTTTCTAGATACTGTTTTATGACTGGTGTCTACTGTTAATATCTGGTGTATGTTTTGTATGTGGCCAACTTTTTCAACAGACCAGCAGTAAGTTTATTTATTTAAAGTTACATTCAGAATATGAAATGGCGTCTTGGGGTGATAAATGACACTTACAACACCCTCAAAATAAATACAAAATCTTCTCCATTATCTTATCTGGCATGAGTGGCATCCAATTCACAAAGCGTGCCCGCGGTCTTGCAGCCATGACATTCCACTGGTTTCATGGCTACTGTCTAACTGCTGCAGAATTTGATTGCTCGGCAACGTCCAGTCAGTCGTCTGCACGGGTTGCCAATAATGCCACACCAATAAAATCCATCATGCGGTGTCGAGTATTAGTTGCCCAAATGTGGTCTGACAAAAGAATGTCTGGCCCTTCTGTAAGAGAGGATACAGACTACAGAGATCTTCTCACTGAGTTTGGTTGCAATTCAAGCAGAACATTTAAAAATAGTTTAGATGTATATTTTCTCGTTAGATATTTCTGCATAAAATGTCGGTCATTGTTATTTCAAACGATATAGGCTAAATACCTTAAATCACTAAAAAAAATCGAGAAAGAAAACTAAATTCAAGTTAGAATCATGTTCAGACGTTTGGCCTAACACAGATCTTGAAAAAGGATATTCTACAAGAACAGCCCATTCTCTATTCTATTCTCTAATTGTAGGTTATTGGATACAATTAAATAATGTAGGGCTACAAATAGGTCGCACAGTATGCAGAGTAGGCTCCGTTATTATATAGTTATATGAGTAGACTAGATGTAGGCAGCAGTCTACTGTACCGTGCACGCACGCAGGAATTCTGCTGTAGGCTGTACATAACTCAAATAAACTACAACCAGTTAGAGCAGCAGTTAAATAGGCCTACACACAACAAATGCACGTAGACAGTTCTCTACATTTAGAAACTGCGTTTCAGACTGATTAGAACCTTTAACTTAACATCCTAGGAAAACCAAAATCTGAGAGAACACAAAGTGCACTGACGTAGCCTACATCTATAACGTTGCCTACCTGTACCGGAGTGGTCCAGCAGCTTCAAGACAACGAGTCTTCGGTATACGAGTGCGTGCACTCTGTCTGATCTGATCGCATCCCCAAATTCCCGCTACAGCTCGACGGTCCACACGTTTTGAACAGCGATGGACCGGAGGAGGAGCAGTATACGCTTGCGTCAGGTTTGGTTGCTTGGAGACGTCCCAATAATCCATATCAAGATCATTGCAGCCCGCGAACGAAAATGTCGCAGCAATCGCGACACGGATGAGAACCAAACAGGTTTGAGCTACATTGTTTTTATTCAAGTGATCAAATCAAATAATTACACTAAATATTGCCACTGCACTGTACAAAATATTTTTGATTATCACAAACAAACAAAGAAGAAATAAAGTTTTCATAGGTCCTAAGGACTCCCGAACACTAATATTTTCAAATATATCGATGCTCAGCAACATAGCCTAAAACGTCATTATTATTGCAGACGCATTTGTATCTCAAGTGTAGTTTCTGATTGTCTCCAGTAGGGTACAATATCTGTCACTTAGGCTACAGCACAGTATGATTTTGTATTGTATTATTTGGTAATATAGTCATACCACTCACAATATGTTATGGCTTGTTTATGACCATGTCTCTCCAACTACACATTTCAGATTTGAGTAGAAAGTAATTTAAAAAAGTGGAAGTTACAATTTGTTTCTAAATTAAAAAGGAATGAAAATATTTGTATACACAGAATCAACAGACTAGTCATTTCTGTATCGTTGTCATCCACACACACGAGCATGCGCACGTATACACACGCAATGTTATATACCTGAGTAATGCGATAAGTGTTCCACAGTAAAATAGTGCCTGAAGAAATCAGTCAATCCTTCATCAACTGAACCCACTGTATTATATTTACTGTATGTTGTGTTTCAGATATTACAGTTTTGTTGTGGGAATGTGGCGAATATTCTTGCTCCAAACTAACAAAGGCAAATAACCGTCCAGAGCCATTTATTTTTCCTTTCTTAAATCCACAACGTCACAGTGTGAGCTCCTCTATGTCGTCGTCGAACGAGGGAATGGCCCGGACGGCAGGCCTGCTCTTAGCCACATGCAGGGGGCTCTGGACAGGGGCAGGGGTAGTGCCGGGAGCCAAGACCCCTGTTCCAAATTCCAACAGACGCGGCCCGTTGGCAGTGGGGGGACCGCCCAGGAGCTCCATGTGATTGGATAGCATGCCACTGTGTGGAGGGGGTGTGGCTGGGTTGCCAAACAGCTGCTGCAACAGATTGGACTTCCTGTCGGCCACCGACGGGGCCCCCTTCCCCAGCCCCCTGTCCCCCAGGTTGAAGACCAGGACGTCCAGGGAGGATTCCTCTCTGGGTGGGGTGGACGATGTGAAGCCCCGGACCGCGCGGGCGGGCGGGCGGCCGATGGAGGGGGCATAGCCTCCGAACGCCAGGTCCTCGCTGGAGACCTGGGCGCGGACCTCTCTCCTCCCCGTCCCCGTCTTGCCCTCCGAGGGGGCAGGCCCTCCCCCGGGCGATTGGCTCTGGCGGTCGACAGCGCGCAGCTTAGCTAGTAGCTGCTCTCTCTTGCGCCGCTCCTCCTCCTCCTCCTCCTCTGCTGCTAGCTGCTGATTGGCCAGGGCATCCTGGCGCCACCTCTCTACCTCTCCACGCCGCCTCTCCTCCTCCTCCTCCTCCTTCGCCCAGTCTGTGGGGACAGTTGTGTGTTCAGTTACACAGCCAGCTCACATGCTAATCCCCTGTCATGCTACTGTATGTGTACTTCAAGACAAGTAACTCATGGTGGCTGGTGGCTAGTGTCTGTTGGACTCTTAACTCTTAACTCTGAACTACTTAGACCAGAGGCCTTCAACAGGGGGTCTGGGCCCCCTAGGGGGTCCTCAGAGGTACTGCAAGGGGTCCTCCAAATTATTTGATTCCAAACTTATTTTCTATGTCAGAAAATATACATTAAAAGGTCCTTGCCAGTGGTTATAGTTCATATATTATATACTAAAACAATGTGCATACCAACTCCAAAAACATAATTACACAATATAAACACCCTAAAATTTTAATATATCATAATTTTCTCTGTTCTGTAACTACTAGGCATGTAAAACACACTGCTGGGTGGGCGTCACTAATTCTAC
>JAODTR010000017.1:2095081-2157581 GCA_025399935.1 Amblyopsis rosae
TATGCACACTCAGCATACGACGTCCGCGCGCTCGGAACAACTTATTGCGTGTTCAAATGAACATTCTGTGCGCGCGACTTGTCTGTGTGCGCGCTCGACTTTGTTCGTGTGCGCGCAACACGACATTCTGCGAGCGCGATTTGTGAGACTATATTGACGCCATACAAATCTACACAGCCCTGCTTTGTAAATTGTAACATAAACAACATAAAGTGGCGAACACCGCTCACTACAACAATGCCGCCTGGCTTCGCAATGTATTTCAATGTGTGAGGCAGTGCTGCCTGCGTGTTTTAGCTCTTACACACGAGAGGTAAATATTGTCACTCGTGGTATGCCTCTTGTTTAATCACATCGGAACTAACTTATTTCAGGACGCCTTATAAAACTCTATAATACTGTACATAGGCAAATATAAAGATCAATATAACACATTTTGTTAAGATATATACTATGGTATATATAATAGTGGCTATAGCACTTATCAATTATCATTTGGGAAACCTGATAATGTTCGGTGGACGCTGTTGCTTCGTAGGGTTGGTTTCTCTGATTCGTTGTCCACTGTCCAGTCCAGTCCCGTACAGTACCTAGCGCGTCCTCAAGCGAACGAGCTTCCCTGCCCTCTAGGTTCACAATAAATCTCTCTATGTGTATTATTATTTTATTGTTATTATTATTATTACATTTAATAATGTAACAATTTTTGCACGTGTGTGGTGTTCAAGGAACGTTTGGTTTTATTTGATAGCAGTAATGGTTACTACGTAGCAGGCAGAATATTAGACACCTTTTCAATGAAACACGCCCGGGCCTGTCTTAAAGCAATGTCGCTGACTGATGACGTTCTCTTTACACGCTACCGGAGAGTAGAATTGGGTGTGTATTTTCATGACCTTTTAAAATCCATAGGTTTTATCCAACATCTGTTCTTTATGGTGAACCACATTGACATATTTAGAGTGTATAGTAACAACTAAATAATATTTTCTGTTTATTTCAGAATTTTAGGTCCATCATCCATCGTTAATTGACAATGGCCGAGGAAGGGTGAGTATCTGAATTTTTGCAATGTGACAACGATAACTAGAGCGCCAGTTTGATTCACAATCAATTCGGAATCAGTTATCTTGTGGTAAACTTCTTGAATTTATAACAGTTCACAGAACGTGATCTGGCAGTTCAAACTTCTATTACAACTTTGCAGTTAATGTTGGCAAACCTGTTCAATTTGAGTTGCTGCATGTTCTACTATACATTGAATATCTAAAGACTTTCTAACTCACTACAATACAAGCTCGCAATGGTTTTCTATAACCGTTTCCTTCGTGCAGCATCGCTGCTGGAGGTGTGATGGATGTCAACACCGCTCTCCCAGAAGTGCTCAAGACCGCACTCATCCACGATGGTCTGGCCCGCGGTATCCGTGAGGCAGCCAAGGCTCTTGACAAGTAAGTTGTGTGACTTTGTCTTGTCATGACTGTTTTTAAACGCAGGTTGACTGCTGGAATGTTATATCGTTGATGATAACTCGGCTCCCTCTTCTGAATTTCGTGAGGAAGACTGCCAATGTTACCCAATGTTTGTCTGAGATATATAATTTGCTATGGAAGTTGTCTAAAGTAATGTATACCACCTTCATTGTATTCTTTTCTTTTAAGACGCCAGGCCCACCTCTGTGTCCTAGCAGCCAACTGCGATGAGCCCATGTATGTCAAGTTGGTGGAGGCACTCTGTGCTGAGCATCAGATCAACCTAATAAAGGTAAAGAAATGCCACTTTAACTGCTGCAGAACTATTAGTGGAAGATTGATTGCTTATCCCAAATGTTTGATGTATTCACGATGTTCCATGCATTAGTGTTTTGAGTTAATTCACGTGTTTGGAATTTTACTCCAGGCTTTCCACTAGTCATCGGATTTCTGGAATATCGTGTCTTTTCCCATAAATGGAAGTTCAGGGACTTATATTTTATTATATGGGGTTTTTGGGTTGAATTGTGGAATATCGGGGGATTTTATAATGCAGCATGTTAATGTTATCGTGAGTAAGTGCCACATTGTCAGTGTGCGCCATGCAAACTTTAAGTTACTTCCCAAACAAAATGCACTAAAGATGCCTGTCTTAATGTATTTTGTAACTTGCATTATGCGTTTAAATGTTTAGGAAATAACATTAGGCATGCCTGTGTTGTTTCACTCATCAGGAATAATTACTAAGAAAAGTAGGACAGGCGTAAAGCATCAAGCATGCCTTTATTGTTTGCTTCAGCAGGAATAATTACTAAGAAGTTGCTATACAGGAGAATTTGAAACTAATGCATTGAGAGCCTTGCTGCATTCTACTTGGTGCCTGGATTGTTTTCATAAATTGTAAGGGGGGGGTACAAATTAGTCGTTTAAATGTACCAGAATGCATTAAAATTGTCATGTTCATCATTTCACCAGACCCTCCACATAAAGAACTACCTCTTTACAAACTCAATATAGCCACTAGTCTTTATGTGATTAATACTTTAAAAAAAATCACATTCAATTTAAGTTTTGTGCCTGTCTTTTGTATGTCGTCCTTGTTCTGGTGGGCTGTTTCTCCGTTCAATATAGCTGATGGAAATTCAGATTTTTAGTCTGAAAGTCTAGAAGGAATTTGACTGGGAGTGGGAACCTTGCCCTGCTACCATTCTTAATGTATTCCAATCTGCTCTTGAGTGACTGTAAGATGAGGCTGGGAACATTTGCTGATGTGTGTTAACTCTCCAAGGTTGACGACAACAAGAAGCTTGGCGAGTGGGTCGGTCTGTGCAAGATCGACCGTGAAGGAAAACCCCGTAAGGTGGTGGGCTGCAGCTGTGTAGTGATCAAGGTAAAGTTCGTTCTAACCTGTGCAACTGCATCTTTTATTTTTATATATTTTTTGGAGTGGGGACAAATCAAATTTGAATTGAAATGCTGCTGTAAACAACCATAAACTGTACATGTTTTGAAACTGACATAATCAATCTGTAGCTGCTTTTGAGTGGGGTTCCATGATAAAATTAGCTCTAGAAATTGGTGCGGCAATTTTCAGTGTTTATGTAGCTGCGTATTGATTTTACTCGTTTCTGCAGGATTATGGCAAGGAATCTCAAGCCAAGGATGTCATTGAGGAATATTTCAAAGCCAAGAAATGAGGTGTCAATAAATGAAAAGTGGAAATTAACTTGCATATTGTGTTGATGTATTCAGTGGGTACAATCTCAGTGTGAATATTAGATGCATTTTAATCTGCAATGCTGCAGGTTTTCCTTTTCCTGGCAAATGTTTCATTGAAATTATGGATTATTTAATCCATTTAGTCAACACATTATCCTCATTTAATGTAAATGTTGTTTGCTCTAATACCCAACTTAATCTATGGTCACTGTTATTCTTCCTGATTGTGCGCTTAAATCAAAATTATCGCTTTGCGGTCCTCCGCAGGGCCGCATTACACCTCGAAATGCATTGACGCATAGCGTAGTGCTATGGCTTTGTTGGTGCGAGCAGTGTCACCACTTCGTTACTATTTATGGAGCCAGGGCTGTGTAGAAGTATCACTTTTTTTCAACACTCAGAATGGTAAGGTGCAGAAAATTGGCTGAATCTGACAGTGTATTATCTTACATTTAGCTTGCAATAGCTAATACCTTTTTAAATCTAGTTTATTGTCAGACTTCATTGCCTTTGCATTTGAGTAGCTATGTTTTTACTTCAACCAACTGCTCTATTGGCTTAAGGGCTGAAGTTAGCTCTTAAATGTGTATAGGCAATGTGAGTAGTTAAGACTTTCTGGAAATAGAAAATGCATGGGTCAGTTTGTTTTTCTCTCCTTTATATCTACATACATGAAACATTTCTGAATAAAGACACTCGGAACACAGGAACACAGCACAAAACCATTTTTTCCCAAATCAAAAAAAGGACAAAAATTCATAGCCCAAAGAAAATATTCACAAAAACATCAACTGCTCCCCTGTAAGTTTATTGTTTATAATTTACACAAGTTCCATACAGCTTTTGTTTTCTGATTATTATGAACCCTGGACAGAATACATTAAAGCAGGTTTCACACGCAACTTACCCCAAACAAATAATTACACCTTTGCTCAAATTAATGTTTCGAAGGTTATTCTTGCATGTGAAGTAGAGCAGTCCTAACTTGAACCCAGATCCATCCGTCCATGCCGAATGAGCCATTACGGGTTTGGCCAAAGGAAACCCTGAAAGGCAGTTGCTAGTGTTGTATGAAGGTTAAAACTGCTGTTCCAGAGATCGGGGAAATCAGTCCTTTACCCCAATTTAATTTCTTCCTCTCCATTTCTTAAGACCAAAGTATGTAAATCCTGACAATCAAAAGACAAACTTGCATTGTATCTTTTTTTCTCTCTCCTTAAATATGGATACAAAAGAGGGGTTTTTGGTCTTCTGATGACCATCTTCAAGGTAATGTCCGTATCACTTTAGTTACAGGTACTCGAACTCCAGTGCTTGGTGTAGTGCCAGCAGGTCCGAGTGACCGGATATCCTCCAGAAAGGCATATTGTGCTGCAGAGTTGACAGAAAAACAAATTTGATGCTTAAGAAAATCAACATTAAGTTATTTGTAATTGATGCAGCACCACCACCACCCAAAAGCATGCAAGCTGCACAGCAGTAGCTGATCACAGCTTCTTTGCAAAAGCAGTGCAAAACAAAATCCATGCATTCCTAAGATAATCACTCTAAATGCCCAGCAATCTATGATAAACCCCAAGCTGAAGAAGACATACAAATGACCATTTGCGAAAATGTTTCCTATATAGTACTCTATACACAGTCGTGAAAAAGAAAGTATACCGTCTGATTTATATGGTTTTACATATCAGGACAATCATCTGTTCCTTAATATAATAAATACAACCTTAGAACAACAACCCACGACATTACATCATGGTATGATTATTTTTTTAAACCAGCAGTAAGCCAAACTGGAGAAGCCATGTGTAATTCCACAATAGCATTCCACCCATCAATCTGAGATTGTTTATAAGGTAATTTCCTAACAATTTGAGGTCCATCATTCTACAGAGAGAGATTATTCAAACTTGGAAAACATTAAAGACAGTTGTCACTCTCCCCAGAAATGCACATCCCAGCATATTCACCACAAGGTCAGACCGTGCGATGGTCAGAAATTGCAAAAACCCAAGTACGTTAAAGTGCATGACAGTACAATTAGAAAAAGACAACTAATGGCTGAAAAATAAAATGAAGTCCAAACCTCAACCCAACTGAAATTCTGTGGAGGGACCTTAAGAGCTGTGCATAAACAAATGCCCGCAAACATCAATAAACTGAAGTAACGTCAAAATGTGGTCAAAAATCCATCCACACCTTGGGCGGATTACTTTAGGTCATTGCTGCTGAAGGTGGTTCCAAAAGCTATTGAATCGTGAGGTGTACATCGTTTTTCACACATGGCTTCTCCATTTTGGCTTTATGTTTGGTTAAATTAATCATGACACTGCATGCTATATGTTGTGTTGTTCATCTGAGGTTGTATTTACCATATTTTTAGACCTGTTAAGGAACATATGATTATGTCCTGATATGTAAATCCATAGAATTCAAGGAGGGTGTACTTTATTTTTTACATTACTGTACAGTAGTTCACTACAATGTTTATGATTTTCCATAATTTATGTTTAGAATATCCAAAACAGACATCTCAACACACAAGAAAGTCATTTGACAAGGGCATTGGGGTAAGATTATATAAAATTTATATAACCATACATTTCAGACAGAAAATTGTATCGTCAACAAGAAAAATATCTTTGTATTTAATATTGTGGTGCATCGGCTTATTTATTTGTGAAGCCTAACAAGCTCCATAATATGACAGTTATGATTGTAGTGTACTTTCATTTCATTTGGTAGCAGGGAGACAGTAGAACATGAAGCAACATAAAAAGATGAATGACCAACACAAAACCACCACAGCAAAGAAACGCAGGCTTGGTCCAATCAGAGCTCACGCTGTGTTGGGATAGGTGGGGTTTGCGTTGAGGTTGCGGATCCATTACCTTTTTGGCCGCCTGCTCTTCTTCCACACCGTCCCCAATTACAACATACACTACTTTCCTGCCAAACCTTTGCATTATGCGTTCAAAGCAACTCTCTTTTCCTGCAAAATAAAATAAAAAACAACGGGGAGGAAGGAGGGTAGAAAGTCAGAGGGGTCAGAGTTCAGAGGTTGTGTCTTTACCTGGCTGGCCGCATGCTCCTCATCTCTCCCATCGCCAATCACAACATACGTAATGTTAGTGCCAAAGCGGGACACTATACGCTCAAAACAGCTCTCTTTGCCTGGAGACAAACAGACGGCTTACACACATTTTCCTTTGATTTGGTTGTATGGATGACAAAGATGTGGTATACAGGTTTGCGTGCATCGTGGATGATGTGTGTTTACTTACACACGTTTTCCCCCCCATCCCCATACATTCACACACACAGCTTTTTCTATACAGAGTGGGCCCTGATACATTAAGGGTTGCTTTGTTTTGGACACAATAGGCTTTATGCTTTATACGCAGTCTGTAAAACGTTACACATAGCATCCGGTTAGGTGCTCTATGAGCTAAAATCTGCATTATTTTATTTAAGATGCCTCCAGGAACTACCAAAAACTAAAGTTATCAATGTCCATCAAATTGTGAACGATTAATATGCAAGTAAACGGTAAAAAAATATATAATCTTAAATCAACATACGATCATACGTCATCTATTCTCTACTGCATGTCTGTATTTAACACCAGCTCACCAGCTGAGAAGACAAGTTTGATTTTGGACTAAAAAGCAATAGACAAGCTGTGTTATCCTGAGGACTATAACCTCTATAAGGTAACATGGCTACTATGTTACTGTATAGCGGCTAGCCCAGAGTAGCCTACCGCATTGAACGTCCAGCTAAAAATACCGGGTGCCGGAGAGCCGACACGACTGCTCGTTTGTTGCCTGCCTGATAAAGCTGATAAAAACAAAACCGCTAACTTTGTTATTTATGCATATATGGCTATTCCTATGCACCATTTTCATAATCAAATGTAACAGTTCACTTTAACTGTTATTTTTTTATGCAGCAGTAAATAAAGTAACATTCTGCAGAGCTCGTAAAGCAATTTTATGTCGTATTATTTTTCTAAATATTTGATGTAATGGGCGGGCCGGGTAGAATGTCTCAAAGGGCCACATCCGGCCCCCGGGCTTGACTTTGCCCAGGCCTGCTGTACAGGAACATGTTTGTGATTGCTTAGCTTGTAGAATATGTTTTCCTCATTACTTTTAAATGAATAAATAAATGTACAGTTACGTCATTTTGTACTTATTTAAAATAATTTTGTTACAACATTCTCCGATTAGCGGAAGCGATGAGTACGTTTTCCGGTTTGGTCATGTGACGTTCGACATAGAGCCTACTGAGCTGGTTACAACCCTTAATAGCCCACAGTCCCACCCCAGAATGCACTGGCACATCTGTAGTTGATTTGGGCGTATCATACATTCACAGCGTGTGATTGTTTTACTGAGTGCTTTTGTCTCATTCCCTTTACCCATGTTGTTTGTTTCCTCTGTTGAGAGAGATATGGTTGGTTTCAGGTTAGCTACAATCATGGCACATTTTGGCCTAACCAGTCCCACCAGAATGTTGATGTCTTTCTGAATATGTCCAGACCATGTGAGAATATATCTTGTGTCTAGATTGATGTTGTTCATAGTAATCTAACTTTAAAATTATGCAGATTAAAGTCTTGACTATTATTTTAAAATGGGGACATATTTCTTTGTCACAGATCAAAAACTACCAATGCTATCACTGTGGCTTAGGAGGAGGTAGGTAAACCACAGCTAAATATATGACAAATCCTATATATCCAAGAATTGTAGCTAATACTGTAGGTTGTTAGAGAATCCTAGATTGCTTTGTCGGGTAACTATTCACTCAATGCCACGTTTTGTGCATGTGTGTCTCTTCGGTGAAGCATATACAGCCGAAGAAAAAATTAAGAACAAAAAATTTAATATTAGCAATATACTGAAAATGTAGAAAAATATATAAATACAAATCTATAAATACACGTATATATAAAAATAAAAATGTATATCCCTGCACTCACACCACCAGCAATTTTGTAGCTGGTTGTAGCCGTCGCTGGTCGGTGTGTCTGCCCTGTCACTCAAAGAGGTACGCTAAGTTGGTCTGCCTTGCTACATGCGTGGGCTAAACAAACTCATGAACAAACTATGTAAATTGTACATACATGTATAAATATATGTAAATGAACAAGGTGCACACAGTTTCTCCTCCATTTTTGATGGAAAAAGAGGGAGGGGCGTCGCCGACACACATCTACTCTCTGATTGGTCGCTACACCGCATCACTGAACATTTGAATAAAGTTCGATGTTGGTCGACTTTCCCAGTCGCCAAGTCGCTAGCAGCTGGCCACTACTCACTCACTTGTCGCCCATAGTTGTCCAGCGCTCATTGAAATGTTGAAATGAAGGTCTGTCACTTTGTGGCTGACTAGCTGGCTGTGTGAGCTCTGAGAAACTGCTACAGTGGTCTTATCTTTTTCCACAGCTGTATTATTAGGGTCACCTCTTTCCTACAGAGATTATGTGACATGCATGGTGTGCGACTTGCATGCATGTTTGTCTGCATGCATGGCTTACCTATTTTGGTTGCACTATAGATGTTCTCAATAGGGAAAGCAGATCCTAGACTATACAGGAGAACTTTAGCAAGCGCTGGTATGAGCTGTGTCGTGGTCACCAACACATTCACACAGTTACTCCTGTAATCAAAACAAGCAGGGTGGTTAAAGGTGTAATCAGCTATTCCAAGATAATTTGTAGATAAAAACACATTTAGTAAAATTCACAAAATATCTCCTCGCATTTCGCTGTTACCATTCTCTGTGCATGTTGAAAAAATAATCTGTTACTACACAGCCCTGGCACCATAAATAGGAACATAAACATTGTGGCAAATGCATTTCAGTGTGTGAAGCGGCGACACACTGGGATATTGAGGGATATTGTTGGCAAGCGTTCTTAAAAATGTCTACCCCTGCCTTTAATGTGTACATATTGTACCATTTCACAACTTTCTTAGAGTAGATACATGATGCTACTCCATAGATAGGCCTTATTAAATAGGCTAGGCCACAGGCCTTCAAAATTATTCGGGCCAGGGACCCCTTGGCTGATAGAAACACGGCACTGGGACCCCTATCACATATGGTATAAAGTACTTAGTTGCCGGGCCAACAATAATGTATATGGCCTATAATGCCATGTATAAAAGTAGGCAACTAACTAAGCCATTAAAATAATTATTGACAGATTAATATATTTATAGCACAGATTATATTTATGTTTACGCATATTATTTGACATTTACATTTTTTAAAGAAAATAAATTTGGGATCAAATAATTTGGAGGACCCCCTGCAGTATCTCTGAGTAACCCATAGGGGTCCAGGACCCCCAGTTGAAGACCTCTGGGCTAGGCTACAATTAGTCTCAGCCTCTTCCGTATATTAGCACCATGTCACATAAACAAATCTGTGCTGAACATCTGATACTGTCCCCCTGCTCGACATGGGACTCTAGGACTTTCTGGAAGTAATACTGTCGATATCCATTGGCTGTCTGCAATGTCACTCACAAGTATGTATATGTAATTTCCGGTATGATGCTAGTGCACTGCTTTATTTACTAATTTAAAATTAAACTTTAAGATGTAACCGTAGACTACACATTTATTTACAGATTTACAAGACCTACAAACAGCCAGAGTCCTGTTTAGTTTTCCAACGGATTCCTCATAAGTTTAACGTCCGACTTGGCCATTGAGTTACATAGTTGGTCGTCGTGCACGTCAATAAAAATACCTCGCTTGTCAAGTAGGCGGGTACATCGCTGCATCCCAGACTTTATTTATGTAAAGGCTGGCTCTGCGAGAATAGGCTACAATAGATATCAGGGTTGCGCTTATGTTTTAAGGTTAAACAAAGATGAGCCTTTCATCTCTTAGTACAATATATTATCTACTATCTTTAGTCACCCCAGACACACTCCAAACGTGCATATAACTAGAGGGAGGGGCATACAGGAAGCCAGTCAGCCAATCACCTGGAGCTGATAATAGACAGGGACTTCAGTGCATTGGTGAGCCATGAGTCCGTCAGTGCCTCCACCTCTGCTCTCAGTTGGAGCCAGGCGTCTCTCTTAGCAGGACCCAGAAGACCTTTAAACCCAGAGCATGGCAGTAATAAAACAATCTTACAGGAAGGCTCATCATGACAGCATTGAGAGGGCTCAACATGTTATCTCAAAAGCTCTTCATTTAACAGCAACAATGGATAACGATGTAGTATGCAGTATGAATTAGTGGTCTAGTGAAAATACCAGAATCCTTGTACATGGAAGAATCTTTGGGTAAATTGGTTAAGTTTCCCAGATATAAAAAGTATATGCAATATAAAAGATAAATCACAGTATAAGTTCTGCGTCACCCGCTCATTGGCGCTGATGCCCAGCAAACTCCCATCTGATTGGCTTACCCCCCACATTGTTTTTGTACGTGCTATACAACTCTTTGACCCGTCGATAGCGGAAGGCCAGCTTCCTCATCCAGTCAACGCCACCGCGGACGCCCGTAGCCAGGCACAGGTTAGCGCTGGTTGCAGCTGCATGGAAGCCATCAGTTGCAAAACTGTAAGTACTGTCAATAATAATAATGATATGTTTTATTTGAAACATCTGCTCTGTCAAAACAAAAAATGCAATAGCTAATTTTTCAGTTCTGAGACACCATCACATTTGAGATATTTGCTGTAAATAGTCATAAAGTATTTATAATCTTGTTATTAATTCACACAGTTTTCTCTAACCTTGGAAATTATACACAGTATACATGAATAAGAACAACACAACAAAACAGACCAATATTGATCAGCAGCTTTTAACGTGCAATTTAATCTATTGTCAGTATGAGTCATGGCACATTGAGCTAACCCAGGGGTGGGCAATCCTGATCCTGGAGGGCCGGTGCCCTGCATGTTTTAGGTGTCTCCCTGCTCCAACACACCTGATTCAACTGAATGGGTCGTTGGAAGCCTGCTAACGAACCCATTCATTAGAATGAGGTGTGTTGGAGAAGGAGACAATTAAAACATGCAGGGCACTGGCCCTCCAGGACCAGGATTGCCCACCCCTGAGCTAACCAGTCCCACCACAATTTGGATGTCTTTCTGATCTGGCCAGACCATGTGAGGTCAGTGTGCGTGTTAAACTGATATTGTTTATGGCAATGTACTTTTTATATGATGGTGATTCAGTCTTCACAGTTGTTTTTTATGAGAAAATATTGTTTCCCACAGAACTGAAACTGCTGATGCTGTTAGCTGTGGCTTACGAGGTAAGTCCACTCGTACTATGCAATGTAGTATATCTCTTACTATAACTATATATATACTCTTACTATAACTATATATATATAACTAACTATATCATGTTCAAGCATTTTTACTAATCTGTGGATAATAAATGAAAGTAAGGATCATATAATTTTCGCAGATTCGTTGCTTTGTTTGCTGACAATTAAATTAAAGGCATGTGGTGTGCATCGTCGAGGGGTTGGGTGTTCACCTTAAGTCTTGGCCATTGTCATCCGATGACACATCATCAATGTGTACCTGATCACACTCCTGCACTCCCACCCAAACACACACACACACACACGTAAAATGAGCCAACACCGTCTTGAGAAATACATTCAATGTATACCACCAGAGGGTGCTATCAATCCAGTAATTGACAAGTGCCACTCTTGTAAACAGTTGGTCACCAGAAGAAGTGTGAAGTGTATGTATGTGTGTGCGTGTGTGACCTCACCTCTAGATCATTAAAGAATAAGTGCGTGTCAGCCAAGTTGAAGATCATCTCCTCCATCCTCAGGCCCAACGTTACGGCCATCGGGGGGTCCTGACCCAGGCAGAAGGTGCTGTCAGTATCATCATAATAATATATCATGCTACTCTACTGTAATGAAAATGTATAAGAATGGCTCTTGATTATTTAATAACTATTTTCATACTTGTATTATTCCTCCACCCCACATTCATCTAAAACCTCTGCGATATATTTCACTCACTGGTGATTCGTCGATCAGTTTTGGAACCTCGCAGTTCCATGTATACCCCTCCACACACACACACCCACACACACCATGGTCCCCCTAGTTCAAAACACCCCCCATCCCCCATTACCCGCACCGCCACAGTAGAGTTTGTATGCACCGCTAATCTCGGCAGATGCTGACAGACAGGTTACACTTGTTCTGTCCCATCAACATTCCTCGTCATCAGGGGGTTAAAAGGGGGTAAATGGAGGGGGTTGGGGCACACAGCTTATGTCAAGTTGTTTTTGAGCATGTCCGGGGAGCGCTGCATGTGGCCAAACAGAGATGCTTGGTGTGTGTGCGTGCATGCGTGCATGCGTGCATGCGCTTGTGTGTGTGTCTGTGTGTTTGCACTGGACGGGGGAATATAGCCCAGCCAGCTAGGGCTCAGCTGCAAAAACCATCATCTGTGATAGGTCAGTGGCGGTTGACAACTTGCCATGCGATTCGCTGACACCATCACACGGCCAGAATAGAAAGAAGCCAACGTAAACAAGCAGTTAGCTTGTGTGTGAGAGAAAGAAATATGCACAACAAAAGTGAGATTGTAGTGATTCCAGAGTACGTGTTAGTAATAATAATAATAATAATAATAATAATAATTAGATGCTATGTTCTCCAAAATAAAATAGTGGGTCACAGAAACAGCTATGTCTTGTGGAATATCATTTCACACTTTCTGGTGTTTCTGATGACACCTACTCTAACCATCGTCAGGTAATTTGTCTTCCAGGTAAATGATTATATTGGCAGATAGCCAGAGGAGATTCTAACATGGTGTTTGTGAAAATGCTCTAACTGTGTGGTCCTGAGTCCCTGAAAGTCAGGGCTGGCCTTGGGCTACGGCAACAGTGCCAGGCTAGCTTAATCAATCATACAGGATTTCAAATATTTTTTTTCGGCTCATAAAAAAAATGTACTTTGAATCATTTCTCCTTCCCACCGCCACTGTTATCATTCTGACTGCAATGGAAAATCAAGTTTAGTCAAATGTGGATGCTATTTCTGGTTAGTATAACCTGTGTGAGAAATGAGGTGTGAAGGTCTTGTGAAAAGAAAATGGAGTGGAGCGAAAGATGTAGGGCATATTTGTTTAACGTACACAACACCTTTAATATAACGTAGGGACTGTAACACAAGCCTGTTCGTCTGGGAATCTTTCTCACATGCTGGTGAGTGAGTTGAGCTATGTTACATGAATAAAGCTTCATGTGCTGTACTCTATCATGCATACGTATATATATATATGTATATATACATATATACACAGCATATGGGCAGTGCACTGTTAACATCACCTGCGCCACTCATTCTGTGATTGTGAGAAATGTATGACTTCCTCTCTGTTACCTTCCCAAAGGTATAATTTGGCCTTTTGGAGCTCTCCACAATCTCTCTCTAGAGACAATGCAACACAAGCAAAGCCCACTTTATTTACACTCTGCACACGTGCATTTGTGCATCTTACCATTCTCTCGCCATCTATCTCTCTCACTCACTTACACGCTCGCACACATGCACACACACACACACACACACACACACACACACACACACAGCTATTTACAACTCACCAGGGTCCGTTCTCTACCAATTAAAACACCATTTCCAAGCTACATTCCACCACTGCAAAGGAACTAGGAAGTACAGTACAGTACCCACAAACCCCGGCTGTAAAACGCCTGAGTGCCTGAGGTTCCATTCAAGGCTAGCCCTGAATGGTTTACACATCGGCCACTACTCATTTCACTGCCGGACAACACATGAGAGCAGAGTCTGTAGGGTCCCTGGGGACTGCTACAGTGTGTGCCGATGCTAAGGAGCAGTGGAATACAGAGAGCTGTAGTTTTATTTCTATATGAGGAGAAGCCCGTCAGGAACTAAATCTATAGTAAGGCCCCAATCACACCGAGACGCTTCGGTAGCAAAAGCGCTGTGATAAAGCCCAGATCACACAGACGCATTAAACCATAGGAAAACAATGTTTTTTCCTAGCGACGCATCTCGGTGTGATAGGGGCTTATGTATCCTATTATGGTATCAGGATTTAGATGGATTTTTCCAAAAGAGGGAGCACTGTTGTGGCCCAATGAATGCACTCGGCTGTGATTCTGTTGGTTTGAGGACCCCTTGAAAGCATCTGACAACCCCTCAGGGGGTCTGGAGCCCCCCCAAACCCCCCCCCCCCCCCACACACACACACACTTCATAAGTGAAATCAGCTGGTGGGACGTGAAAGAGGTGGAGAAGGGGGGTAGAGCAGATGCATGATGCTGCTCTGGCCTTACCTTGCCATATTTCTGTGCATAGGAGCCTGTAAGCAGGGAGTGGAAGACAATAATTGTCTCATCCAGGTCCCACACAAACACCCTCTGAAGCAGAGAGAGAGAGAGAGAGAGAGAGAGAGAGAGAGAGAGAGAGGGGGAGAGAGAGAGAGAGGGAGAGAGAGAGAGAGAGAGAGTGAATGGTATGGTTAAGAACATGTGGTGGTAGGGGGAGGGGCAGAGATGAGTGCCAGCTGATCATCAGCAGTGTGGAGGTTGGGGGGGGGGGGTCACACCCTAGAATTAGCCCCCCCTCCCCCCACCAAGACATTGTTTTGCTAACCCCAGTTTCAACTGAGGATACAGGGGAGATGGTGGCGGGTTGCGTTGGGGGGGTCATTATACCTCCAGATCGCTGTCAGGTGGAGGGGAGGGGTTGTTCTTGCGACCCCTACCCCGGGACTTGGACCCGCCGCTCCGGCACGCCCTGTCGTCCAACTCCTTAATGGGTGTGGAGGGGCTCTGTACCGTGTCAAAGTCTCCTGAGAATACACACGCACGCACACGCACGCACACGCAGGAAAACAGTAACGGTGAGGTCAGTGTGGGTTCATAATCCACAAAGCTTTTCTTTCTCCTGCACGTCGAAAACGTCAAAACCTCAGAACATGCACTTAAAGCCGCACAATCCGCTCTGATCTACAATGCGTTCTGGCGCAGTAATGACGGGGTCGGAGCTGATTCCACAGGTGTGTGTGACACGCATCACTCCCGCAGAGTTTGTCGGGCGACCGTTATACGTCGGTAAAAGCCCCGTCGTGTCACGAATAATAATTCAGTGTAATAGGTATGTCAGCTCAACTTAAAGATTTAACGAGAGCTCTAAACAAAAGATTTACCAGCGGAGCGAGTTTTCAAACCGCAAGAAAAGGCAGAAAAGGGGCAACGATGAGAGATAAGTAATTTGAAGCCACTTGCATGGTTACACACTCTGGCAGCAACCCCTCGACGACACACACAACAGTGCACTAGCCATGCACAAACACACACATCAGCACACACACACACACACACATGTGCCATATGGTCTTACTGCTGTGTGGTAACTAGAAACAGGCTCAAGGCTTCAACTCTCATGTTATGTCTCAATCAGAGAGAGAAAGACAGGAGAGGGGAGGGGTGTGTATGAGTGACAAGAGAAACAGAGGAACAGATAGCACGAAGGAGAAAAACAGAAAAAGGAAAATTGCCCATGAAAGAAAGCCTGATAATCCGCTTTAATCAGATGTCTTGGACCACAGCCAAAGTAAACCAAAGAAATGTGGGGGAAACAGCACATTTGTGTACATACAGTATTGCTATGTCGTCATTCCTTAGCATGCCCTTTCTTTTATCTTGAAGGTCTAAAGCCGCAAACTCAAATGTGATTTGCTCATTGGCCTATGGCCATCATTTGTATCTGAAAGTTGGTAGCTACAGTATGGACGTTAGGGCTGGGCGATATGGAACAAAAATCATATCCCGATATATTTTACAATATATATATCGGTATTTTCTATAAAGTGGGCTAAATGTTCAAGCAAGGAGAAAAAACAGGAAACTAGACGGTAATGTGACATTTTTTTTTTTGGCAAAAAAACTGCCATGTAGTTGAGGTTGTGAATATTGCAGCTATAATGACAGTTTTCGAGACAAAATTTTAACCACGTTTGTTTTTGATTACCGGTACCTTGTAATACTAGCTGGCTACCTAGTATCTGCTCCCTCAATGGCTACTCTGAAAAGAGGTGCGCTTCAAATGCTCACTCTGTGTCAACTTGTGCGAGTGGAGTTTGTAGGCCGACATATGTGAGCTTTCTCTGGTGTCTCTGCCACTTTGACACTCTGAATGCACTAAATCACTCTCTCCTGACTCAACTCCTCAGGCATGGAGGGAGAGACGAACAAATCTAAAAAGTAATCAATAAACGCATAATATATCTATAGCGATATAAACTATATTGTCTAATTTTATATCTCTTTTGAAAATATACCGATATAAATTAAATACCGGTATTTCGCCCAGTCTTAATGGACCTTCCATGCTCTGGTTGCCTTCGGTAGGCATCTGTCTTGTATATTGCCTATATTGTATATTTCCAGCGCTACAAGTCACTGAATTTAATTGACATTCCATGGTCTTTCATTGCCACATTGCTGCTAGTCTCTTCCAGCATATCTGGGGCTTTGTGCAATGCAAATGTGCTCTAAACAGCTATTGCTCATGTAAATACTGGCTAGTTCTCCAATCAGAAAGTGAGATGTGGTGTTACACAATGGCTATGAATGGCATTTTACATTATAAGTAAGACAAATTTTTGATTCAATTCAATATGAGTAATTACCACAATTAGAATTTAGTTTTGTATATGGAAAATTTATAAAAGAATTTTCTGTATTTTTAAAAACATTTTGATGATTTATGTGGTATTTACAGTCAGATATTAATACACAGTTAATACACTTGCTTCTTAAATACCTGGGTGAAGCTCGGCAGCCTGTCCCGTCATGGCGGGGGTGGGATCTTGCAGCTGATAGGCTGCCGTGGACCCTGTTCCATCCACGCTATTAGAGGTCATATATGTCCCATATGTTGAGGCGGGATAATACTGGGCGTACTGGTTTTGGCCAAATGTTGTATATGAGGGGTAGTCCTGTAGAAAATAACACCAGGAATAACAACATGATACAAACTATATGCATACAGTCACATACAGTATGTTGTGTGTGTATATGCATACAAATGATGCACATGGAGTTGACAAAGCCAGCCGACAAAGCCATCAAAATGTCATGTCAAGTTTCTTTGAAGAGAGCTTTTCATTCTTCCATCTCAATCCTAGAATCTTTCTTCTCCCCATGGCAGTGTTTTAAATTCCCCTCAACAGTAAAGTTCTGTGATGTTTTACTGACCCATCGGAGATGAGTCTTCGCTCTAAACCTGTCACTATGTCTCTACAAGTCCCTATAAACCAGAACATGCACGCACGCACGCACACACACGCATACACATTCACATTCAAACACTCGTCCTTGCGTAGTCATACAGATTACATCAAATAAACTCTATAGACGTACAGTACACACAAATGTGTTTAATTTATTTCTCTTTCTTACTCTCTTACACTCCACCATGTTCTCTTCTGTTTAAGTCATAAACACACACCATCTTTGCTTTGTATTGTATCCATCCTACACCCACTCAAGGACCAAACTCATTTCTTTATTTTAACAGCCACATATATCACCAAGGGACATCAAACTCCCCTATTTAAGCATTTTACAAGCAGAACACAATTTATCATAAAGACAGGGAAATTCGGAACAAAACAGACTTAATAAATGCCTAAATGTGCCAATTCATTATACTACTAATGGTCACAGATTAATTAGCCTGTAATTCTTATAGCACTCTGAATCAATAAAGTTGTGTGTGTGTGTATAATGGCTAAACCAACTTTATACTATTGCTACTAGTATGTTAAAGTCTAATTTACTGGACTACACAAAGCACATTTGTGACACGTTTAGTCTACTCTAACAAAACCCTTTAAGGAAGCAGCTTGTCTTATTTTCAAAGACAAATACCTCCTTAAATACCTCCTTTAAAATACCTCCTTAAAGTGATACTAAACATTTCCCAGCCTCGAACGGTGCATGAAATATCCCTTGTTCAAATGCTCAACCTTCATTGAATTCTGTTGTTTCTCATGAACATACTTCTAATGTGGTCTACAAAGCTAAACTCTACTGTATGCACAATCAAATTGTGTGTTAAGATATATTACATATTTTATCAAAAATGGAGGTAAAAAGGTGGACAAAGCATACCTTTTTCCCGCTCATTGTGTTCATTGTGAGGTAGGTAATGTTGTTGAGCTGGCTGAGGCAAATATCAGCATTGCTTTAGCTGACTCAAAAACACATTTACATCATTGAGCAGAAGCTTTTGTCCAAAGCGACTCACAATAGATAAGACAGACAGATATGCATTATTAACACAAGCACATACAGAACAGTATGCAAACAATACACACACACACACACACCTGCTGTGGGGCAGTGTAGTTGGCTGGGTTGGACACTGAATTGTTGGTGGCATAGAGGCCTGAGGAAGGAGTGAAACTGGAACCTAGAGAGAGAGGGGGGGTAGAGATAAAGAGAGAGAGGGGGATAGAGAGAGAGAGAGAGAGAGAGAGAGAGAGAGAGAGAGAGAGAGAGAGAGAGAGAGCATTTCTAAAATGACACTGAATGCAAAGTCACACAACATGACAAGTCAATAAATAATAATAATAATAATAATAATAATTTGTAGTAACTTATGGTCTTAAAGCTATAGGCAGCTATTGCATGATAATTCTAAGCTAATACACTTTTTGTCAAATTCACCAAATACCTCCTCGCATTCCTCTAGCTTACCACTCTCTGTGCATGCTAAAACAAATCTGGTACTTCTACCTTCTACCGGTACACAGTCCCGGCTCCGTAAATAGGAGCATAAACAAAGTAGGGATTACCCCTCACAACAACGCCGCTTGGCTTTGTAATGCATTTCAATGTGTGAGCGGCGGAGCTTCTGAGGGAGTTTCTTTTGTTTTGAGCTCACAGTTAGCGCACGTTCTGGCGAGCGACTAACCCTGCCTATAAGCAGAGGTCTCACACTGACCTGGCATCTGGTAGGGCGAGTAGGCAGTCTGGCCAGGCTGAGGTGTGGTGAAGCCAGGGCTGTAGCTGAGGCCTGTCTGCAGCGGAGACTGGCTCTGGGCCAGGCCGCCCTCCGTCTTAATGCCAGGCAGCATCACACCCAGGTCTGGGGGGGGGGGGGTACTCTGAATAAGGTGTACTGCACACCCTGCCTTGTGTTTGCGTGCGTGTGTGCTGCTGTACCATAGGTAGACAGCCCGTAGGCCTGCCCGCTCTGGGAGTAGGCTGTGTAGACCGTCGACTGCTGCATGCCACCGAACTGTGATTGGCCAGCGTAGGCCGGCATGGGCGGGGCCGCGGGCGTGGACAGGATGTGAGGGTAGGGCCTGGGAGTGTGACACGTAAACAGATTGTCAAAGAGACACACAGACAGACACACAGACAGACAGAGGGTCAGTCAGGCACACATACAGACGGACACAGTGACAGACAGACAGACAGACAGACAGACAGGCGAACACACAGACAGACAGAGGGTCAGACAGGCACAGTGACAGACAGACAGGCGGACACACAGACAGACAGAGGGTCAGACAGGCACACATACAGACGGACACAGTGACAGACACACAGACAGGGTGAATAGAGGTTGAAGATGAAAGTGGAGAAGCAGGCAGAATATAACTGAATACAGAGGTGACTTGGAACATTCAGTACAGGACTGTATTAAATATCAGCTGCATTATAGGACATGAGTCCGACAGTAGCATCTAACAAATGACTAGTTCAGTAGTACTTGTGCACACTCACTTTGAGGGGTAGAGGGGAGGAGAATACTGGTGAGCAGACCGAGGACTGTACCCACTGCTTGTTATTACTGAAGAGCAAGGACAAACATAAATAACATCACATTCATTATTTACAGTACCAAATTGCCGGTGTACAAGCCAATTGCAGTGTTATCTTTTCTTTGTGCAAAAAAAAAAAAAGGCCTCCAGCTTGGCCGCGTTAAAATGCCGTTCCAATAAACATAATTTGAGGCTTTTGAATGGCAAGCAGCCAGGCTCTCAGTTCAGATAGCGCTGCAGTTCGTGCTTTAAAAAGAAAGAAAAGGCCTTCCAGTGGAGCTCACAGTAACACAGAGCTGTGCTAGTGGTCATTGAGATGTCAGCACTGACAACCACCCCGTGCCACTTAATGTGTGTTGGCGTGCGTGTGCGTACGCGCGTGCGCATTGGCATACTCATGCATGTTGTTTTGCAAGTGGGAGATTGAGTCGTGTCGGAATCTAAAAAAAGACAAGTGTAGACACCTTTGCCTCTGCCAGCATTGTGTGATGCGACACAAGGACGTGCAATGCTTCATGGGAGTTAAGTATACTTAACTAGTTCAGTTAAGTATACTTAACTGATACCAACTTAACTGAACAAACAACTGTGTGTGTGTGTGTGTATGTGTGTGTGTGCGCGCGCATGTGTGCGTGCGTGCGTATCAAATCAAACTTTATTTGTATAGCACACGTCATTCGAAAAATTTCTTTCAAAGTGCTTTAACAATACAATACATACAATATAACCTATATGAATATACAGTAACTCGTTAAAACAGTAAAACAAAGTATAATAACATCTACATAAGATCTGGGCAAATCAACAAAGGCCAGGCTTTTAAAAATGTTTTTATATTATCTGCATCTCTTAAATAGTCTGGCAGACTGTTCCATAAAACCAGTCCATAGTGGCTAAAAGATGCTTCACCAAATCAGACAGTTAAGAGACCAGTACCAGATGATCTAAGGGGCCTACTGGGCACATACTGTATGTTGGAACCATATCAGTAAGGTCTACAGGTGCAAGGCCATGTAAAGCTTTAAAAATCAAAAGCGCAGTTTTATAATCTATTTTAAAATGCAGCGGCAGCCAGTACAGCATCTTTAAAATAGGTGATATGCTTTATCTCTTTTTTATTTTAGTAAGAACACGTGCAGCTGAATTTTCAATTAGCTGTAGTTTGCCAATACTCTTTGTATTTAAGCCAGACAGTAAGGAGTTGCAGTAGTCAAGTCTGCTGGTAATGAATGCATGAATTAGCCTCTCAGTATTTGCCTATGTGTGTGTGTGCGGCCCTTGCGTATTCGCGCGCACGTGAATCCGCAGGCATTGATTCTCACCTGAACCTGCATACGTATCCAGCGCTGTATCGCCTGTGCTTGTTGTTGTGTCGCTGTTATTCATAGGTTCAGTTTTCACTGAGGTGGGGGTGGGGTGGGGGGGAGGGGAGAGAGGGTTAGTGAATAGAGGCCAACACCCACGCACATGCACGCGCATGCCAAATAAAAACACAACATAGCAAACCCCCCATGCAGACACACTGCACCGGGGCTATTATACGGAGTGGGCTTTAAAGCGGGAGGTGTTAAGTGACGTTTTGGACATTGTTTAGTAAGTTCATATCAAAACCACTTTGTAAAACGGTCAAGTCAATTGAATTAAAGATCGCCTTTTTCTTTTTCTTTTATCCTGGTTTAGCCATTTAAATGCATCTGCCTTCGTATAAACACCCCATTTTCCACAGCAAATGACCCCAGACCAACCGCACAACATAGGCAAAGTAGATTTCAGAGTTACATCTCGGACAGCAACGGGACTCCCCTTCCCCTCTGCATTTAGAGTGCCAAGTGAGGTCTCGGCCCAACTTAATAATACACAGCGCTCTCACTCTAGTTCACACACAAGCCCTCGTATACCATAGTCCTTGGAGCTCGCAGCGGAAGGCGGGCTATTGCATCCCAGCAGCCAGTCAGCAGTGTTTAGAATGGTCATATTCTCTCCTATAAAGGATGCAAGGTGGGGAAGGTGGTGAGGTTAGGATACCCTGGGAACCAAGTGCAGTTTGTCAGCTCAAGGAGTGGGTTGGAGGGAGGAGGTAACTCTTTTTGGCGTAGCTCTATCACCCTTGATTCTAATAATATTGAATATATATGTGATTCAATTTAGGACGGCTCCATTAATCCCCTCGGGAGCAATGCAGCACATCAGGCAGGTCCTAATGAAGACAGATGGGTCGCCATGGAGACGGGCAGAAGCCAAGAGGCTGGTGGGCCAATAGGCAGATGTCAGGTGAGAAGAATTCTGGGTATGTCATTTGTTTTGGCCACATGCCTCCAGTCTCAACCCTGACTGTGAAAACCATTAACATTGAGCTCATCAAAAATGATTTAATGTGCTCTAATATGGTTTGAAATAACGCTATGTCCACTACAACCACTGCCTTTCAGCGTGTGTGCACGCTTGAAATAAACAGACACGTTGACTAGTTTTTCCATTGCACATTGTTAACAGTTGTTTCCACTGCATGCTGAATCACAGACACATCACAATTGACTTCAACAAAGCACATGGGCTCTTTCACCCTTCCACCAAACTGCTCTTAGACTAACTCGATGCCAGCCGGTGGGAGGGGGGAGAGAGACAGAGAGAGAGAGAGAGAGAGAGAGAGAGAGAGAGAGAGAGAGAGAGAGAGCAAAAAAGAGGAAATAAATGGGAAGACACTGAGATGGAAAGGCATATAATGAGAATGGGAAACAAGAGGGTGTGGAAAAGAGTGACAGAGATGGTGACAGAGAGAGAGAGAGAGAGAGAGAGAGAGAGAGGACAGGGTCTGTAATGTTGACATCTAAGAGAGCGCTGAATCTTTAATGCTCTTGTGGAGGAAATACTTTCCAGTGGGATTTTAGACTTTTGGATTTTGGATGTCATGCACTCAAACACACACACCCACACGCGCGCACACGCACACACACACACACACACACACACACACACACACACACACACTTTGCCAAGCGGTTAGTTGAGGGGAGAGAAACGCTTCACCGTGTGTTTACACACACATTCTCTGATGGTTTACTCAGGCACTCTTGCCAGTGTGTGTGCATGTGTGTGTTTGTGTGGATGTGTCCTGTTCCCATCTGCTGTAAATGTTTCAAAAGGGGCTTTTATAAAAATCCTTTCTGACTAATACATTTTCAATCCAATACATTATGTTCTTTGAACTGCAAAAAGTTTAAAACTAAAATTAGCATAAAAATTGATCTTTAGATCACCTGACCTTAAGATAAAAAAAAACAAAACCGTTAATTTACAAATAATTCTTATAATTTATTATTTAGTCAGGAAAACACTGTAAACATGTTGTAATTAAAATGTAAGATATATTTAACTGCAAATTACCAGTTTTACCAATTACCAATTTGTTTAGCTTGACAGTTAGGGTTAGTCATTGTCGAGAAAGCTTGTTAACTTCGAGTTCAAATCCAAACAAACTCCCTCAGAAGCTCCGCCCCACAGCCAAGGGGCATTGCACTTTGTTTATACTCCTATTTACCCTATACTGTGTTCACGTTGAAAATGTATCTCCCTCTGCAAATGGGAACACAAACAAAGTGATGCAGACTGCACCACTCAACAATATCCCCGCCTTGACAATGTGTCCAATAAGGTGGGTGGGCCTTCTGGGTGCGACCAAACCGAGAGGTGCTTTTGTTTTGATGTTGAGTTCAAACATCAACACTCTTTCCCCAGCATCGCTTACTACAGCTTTAAGGGACCCGTTAATAAAGTCACCCTGCTTTTGAGTCACAAGCTTGTGTGTTGACTTGGGATAGCTCCCCCACTAAGACACCAGCCTCTCCCTAGTCTCCCCTGCTCTCCTCCGCTCTGCGTATCACACCGCGTGGATAGCCAAAACAAAGAGGTCAGTGGAGCGGCGAGCAGAACCGTTATCCTGACTGGCACTCTGTCCTCACCTCCCGTTCCGTTGGTGGTGATGGAGGAGCTGCCCAGATTGTTCTTGTCCACTTTGGAGCCTGTCGAGTCTCCTCCCCCGACACGGTTATGAGGACTGGCTAGGTCCTGCATTTCCATAGACCTGGAGATATATAGAGGAACAGAACAGAGACGTGACCCAAACTACACCAATATCCTCCTTTGATAGGGAATGTGACGGGATGTTGTTTTAGGGTCTCATTGGAAGTATCAAATATTCATATTAAATAACACACACACCCGCACAATTCCATTTTGAACAACTACAGCTAACACGCTGAACTATCATACACACACACACACACGCACGCACGCACACTCACACACACACACGAGATCCAAACACACATTTCACAATAAAGTACTTTTCTCTTTCTCTCTTGTGAATAACAGCGATTCCAGAGCCAGAACCCTCAGTGTTGAACGACATGACTAATAACATGAGCTGTATTCCAGAGGCATGAGACATACTCTGCGGGTTTCACGGCTCTTCAATAAATGTATAGAGCGGGTGTGTGTGTGTGTCATATACAGATACATATTCATGTGAGCAAATCCACCACTGCACTTTAGTTAGGAAGAGTTTTATGCAAATGTGAGTGGAGCTATTTTTGTGTATATATTTCATATCATGCCGACTGTTTCATATCACTTCCGACAAAAGCACATCTGGTAAAACGCACATGCACACACACACACACGCATACGCACACACGTCATGCAATGTATCCTGTAGTAGAAGATATGGGTTAATGATGACTCACTGTGTGTACTATTTGCAGTGTGTATGTGTATGTGTATGTGTATATGTGTGTGTGTGTGTGTGTGTGTGTGCGTGTGTGTGTGCGTGTGTGTGTGCGTGTGTGTGTGTGCTTGCGCCAGCCCTGACTGCTGCTGCCCGCAGACTGGTTACGCTAGTGCTCTTGTGTTCTTATAGGACATCACAGACAGAATGTGGAGGGTGAAAATAAATGAGGGCTGTCATAGCACTCTCTCTTAGTTTTGCACACACACGCGCACACACACAGAGAGTGCGTGTGTGTGTGTGTGTGTGTGTGTGTCGTGGTCTGGACACAGTCCATCCCAATGCTATACGGGCAGATGGCATCGTCACACACCACTGCAACCCACAGTCTGACTGACAGGTATAAAAACGTGGCTTTCAGCAGAGACAGCGAGAGAGGGCATCGCTAACGTGCCTCTGGGACATGACGCAGCCGTCGGCGTCACCGCTTCCCGCTGTTTACAGCCAAACATTCGTTTTTCTTTTTGCCGACAACACTATCTCTGTTTTATCATCAACAACGCAATTCTGTGATGTAGCGGCGAGCCCCAACTTCAAACAGCAGTCTGCAGAAGCCATAATACATGTTCACATACAATCTTTCAAATGGTTCAATCCGTCATCTTTGCTTTTTTTTTTAGCTCATCCTTTTTCCCCTCAACACGTTTCTTCTCACTCGTTTTGGTCCGTCATCCTCCAACAGCAGGAAATGATTCCGTCTCACTCTCTCCTCATTTTCTCTCCTGCTGTTTTTTTTCTCTTTACCCTTCCAGAGGCTGTGGCAGGGGTTGGTGTTTCATAAACTCTTCTCTGGTTTTCACATCATTGCTGGACGCTCAGAGAGTGATTCAAGGCTGATTACAATCTAGAATATAACATAAGCACTTCAAGAGCAAAGCGTTTTAAAACAAATCACCCATAATGGGTCTCTATTGCTCACTATGCTACACATACAGTATATCAGTTCAGCTGTTCGTGTGTGTGTGTGTGTGTGTGTGTGTGTGTGTGTGTGACTTAAAAGGTCCCGAGCGAGCACATACAGAACTCTAAGGCCATGGGAAAGTGTTGATTACTTATAGAAGTCTCTGCAATTAACAAATAAACAAGCGCACACACACACAATATCATACATATTGGAGCTAGTTTTTCACATGTTACACAAGGACACGTTTGCAAGCATACCTGGTGTCGGAAGGGTCTGGAACATGAGATTCAGTGTGAGATTTCTTCACCTGTGGACAGACCAGAAAAGGGAAGATAACGACATATTCATTGCACACAAACATGCACACCTACTGTAACATACACACCTGTCAAATTCCTATGAATCATCATTTATCAAGAAACACAACAAACAAAATGGCATGTCTTGCATGTGTTGCGTGTATTAGACTACTGTAACATAAAAGGGGATGCATTACCCAGAAAACTGGTACATAAAATTACCATTTCGCTTTGTTTTGTAGCCTTTTCATAGTTCCTAAAATACAGTTCATGTTGTGGACATTGACAGAAACGCTAACTGGCTTTTAAGTGACAGATATTGACTTTTCTGTCATTTGCCCGATGACCCTGCCTGATCCTTTCCTCAGAACCCTTCTATGCCCGACCCTCCCAAATTTGAAAGGTCACAACGGGGTCATGTTAGGTCACAGGGCCTCACTCCACACTCTTAAAAGGGCCACTGTGAAAACTAAATGGAGACTTGACTATTTGGTGGTGATAGTGGTTGGTGGAGAAGACATTTGGCCGTTGTCAGTCAATGTTTGTTGTTGCACAAATAACAAGCATCGTCATTCCACATCATTTGGTGTTCGACAACAGACATTCGTATTCACATGCACTCATATACATCCTACACAGCCTTCTTTATGTGAGCGTATGCAGAGGTGGTCGGCAAGACCAGCGGTTCTCTATTAAAATTCCTGTCTCTTATTTGGAAGAGGAACTAATTAGAACTGTAAACGGCGGGGTGCAGCAAGAGCCAATATGTACCAGCTGCCCTGTAATCACTGTGTCAACACGCGCTCAAGGTGTAGGACACGCGCACCGACACACTCCCATGTGGAACAACGCATACCTACACACACACACACACACACACACACACACACACGTGGCAATGTAGATTCTGGTCAAATTTACCAAAGCAGCAATTAAGTCATTTGCAAATTATCACAATCACAGCCAAGCATACCAACTGACTGTGAGACTTTGTACGCTAGGCAGACACTAAGCCCAAGGTTTTTTTTGTATGCTCTGTATGTATAGAGGGTTGGCCATGGAGTTATGGTTCTGATTAGAGGACCCTGCTGAGAGTGAATAAGAAGCAGCACTTAGCGGTTTAAGACAGGGTTCAAAGGTTACCTGGTGCCCTCCCATGGATCACTTTTCACACGCAGACACACACACGTGCGCACGCACGCACGCACAAATCACTTCCATGTCACGTTTCATGCTTTCCTGAGATTTTGCAAGGCTGTCAGTCACGACATCGACAGTATGGCCGTGAGAAACTGCAAGCCACATGTAACACACACACACACACACACCACACACAAGCCTGACTCGTTGCTGTCTCGACATGAGCTGTAAAAACACAAGCCTCACCGAGGCTTTGATCCTGAAAAGCTTTTATTATTTCCACCACTATCCTCGCACACTTTCTCTCGTACCAGACCACGGGCCCTCCATCTGAAGCCCAGCCTCTTTGTACTGTGCTATTTTGTCACTCAGCTCTGAGGCAGTCAGATATCTGAGACGCTGTAACCCGGGAGACTCGGAGACCGGATTAGTCATAGTTTGTTTGACACATGGAAATGAACAGTAACAAGCGGACGTAAATTAAATAGTGCTCAATTCGTTATTGAATGTTTTTTAATGTGGTGATTTTGGGCACGGCAACTGTACGGAATTTCCATTGATCACAGGAGATATTGTTAGCGGTGATGTTGTGTGGGGGTGGGGGGTCGCGGGTAGAAACATGAAATTATGACAACTAAAACGCTGGGAACCCTCCGAAAAACACTCGCCGTTCCGTTTGATTCTACACATTGCTAAATAAAAAAACACATATTAAAGGGGAATTTCTCCTTTTTTATGGCCGCTGCTCTTTCTTGCATTGATCCTGCCTTGTTCCCATTTGAGCTTTTGATCGCAGTTTACCATTTCCTTTTTGATATATTCTTTGGTTCTGCATTCGCTGTAACCTCTTCCCTCTCATTCTCTCCATGAATAATGCATAGGTGAAATTTCACGCGAGTTATGGTATGACAAATAAGGTAACCAAGAAAAATTTAACATCTGCTACAGTATTCAAATGTAAAAAGTGCTGAATAAAAAAGAAATGTAAAAAAGCCCGTAGTCTTTGATTTTAATAGGCTTTTTCAGGATGATTAAAATTTCTACTGACATGAAAGTTGGTTGATTTCACCTCCACCCAACCCCATCAAATCCCACAATGTCTAATCCAATAATATGTGCTTCCAATGTGCAAACACAAGACAAAACATATATAGTGTAGAATTTGAACCTGAAACTGGCCCCTACATAACGTATAAGACATCATGCATAGTGTGTAATTAAACTAATAAACTAATTCAGATGCTTTTAATTTGCCTCCCTGTTAAACAAACACATTCCCACTGTAATCACACAGTGATGGGTCTTAAAGCACTCTCTTAGGTGGCCATGACACCTGAAGGACTCATTTGTGTCATTTGAGCCCCTTAAATAGGTGACCTTTGACCTTGTTGGCTGGGTGACCGCTCCGGAACACAACCTAGCCCTGGGACTCCCTAAGGGATATGGACAGGTGTTCTTGTTAATTAGTGTTAATTACAATGATTTATTTAAGGTCATTTTTCATCACAGTGTTAAGTGTTCTTATATTAATTAGTGTTAATTGCAATTATTTATTTAAAGTAGTTTGTCATATAAATGGGCATGTTACTTATTTAATCTCTTAATCACGCATAATTGTCCATGGATGCATTGAGTGAAAATTGTGTTTTCTTCTTCCTTTTCTTTATCTAGTCTACCAAAGAATGCTAATAGAAAATATAAATATTTGTTTTTGTCAGGCAAATTCTGAAAAAGCTGAAATGCAAAGAAAGCAGAGAGTGATAGAGAGAGAGAGAGAGAGAGAGAGAGAGAGAGAGAGAGAGAGAGAGAGAGAGAGACGTACCGGCACAGAGAGGGTGAAGAGGTATACAGATGGGAAGAGAAGAATAGTGTGTGTGTTTCTCGTAATAACCCAACCCATCTGCAATGAGATATCTGATACCACACATACACACACACACACACATAAATGTCATTCTGTCTTGCCAAATAGCACAAGACATTTTTTATTTTATAAAAGAATATGACATACAAAATAAATTAAATAATTCCACATTTTAAATTGTTAGTTTGAAAAAACGCAGAGACCTGTAATATATAAGATCAGTCATAAAGAAATATAAATTTAACCCAATCTTGATTAAAATGTAAAATAAGACTGTATTTGTCTCCGCACACATACTTTCCTATAACACGAACATGTTTCTAAGTAATATGTGAATCCATTGCATAATGCATGCCTCTCATCTTTTGGTATTTTGGCTTTTTGGAATTTCATTGGATGTGTTGCAACAAACACTATTGCTGTCATAGCCCACTGACCTTGTTTTTCAACTGTTCAAATGAATGTTACAGCTTATAAACGTCAAACCAAACTAAACACAATGTCTTTTACAGTAACTCACTTGCACTGAGGCATTGTCTTCCTTATTATTCCCACGATAAGGAAATAATTGTTAGACAAACAGCAACATTACTTAACATGTCATACAAACACACACACTATGGGATTGAGGTCTTACCTGAGAGGCTATGGTCAGAAAGCAGTCCCATATGTCCACAGAATATTAAAAAGTTTTATACTCCACTAGGGGGTCACGTCGAAAACACACATAAGCACAAAAGAGACTACAAACTGCTCTAAAGAAGAAACAGCATTAGCTCCTTCTTGGTATCTAATGTGTGTTTTTCACACAAAGACCATTAGCGGTCCAAACAACTTAAATGCTGTGATATGCAGGTGAAGTATACCTCCTCTCTCTCCCTCTCTCTCAGGTCACTGCAGGAGCAGCTCCTGTCCTCTTCTGCTCTGGTGGCAGAGAATGTTTCCCTCCTCCCGTCCACCCCCCAACCCCGCCAACCACCCTCTCTCTCTCTCTCTCTCTCTCTCTCTCTCTCTCTCTCTCTCTCTCTCGATTAACATCTAGACAAAAACTATGTGTTTCGTTAAAATGTCAGGAACAAAAGTTCCTAAGTTGTCCAAAAAAGGTTTTCAAAAGGAAAAATGCAATGCAGATATAATTATCTCAACAATTCCCTGTTGTCAAAATATTAATATTTGAAATGGAAACAATATTGAATAATTGTAATTTGCGAAAACCTATTCAGAGACATTGCCCATTTCCTACAGTACAATTTACAGCGGGCAGCTCTGCTATAAACGCTGTAAATCCTTGTGTGAAGTTGAGCATAATGTGTAACGTTAGACCTGAACAGGCCTGTGTCAAACAACATTGGTGGTGGCGATGTCTCTAACGTCAACGTCTCGCTCGCTGTGCAGTATAGAAACACAGGGCACGCCATAAACTTCGCACCATGCAATTAACCCCTCCCTACTGCAAAAGAGGACTTGCATGTACAGCAGAACACGCATACAGTCTGCATTAATAGGAACCACATGGTCTAGACATATATCAGATGTGTGTGTGTGTGTGTGTGTGTGTGTGGGAGAGGGGAAGAGAAGATGGGGGCTGAGATATTGCAACAATGCAATGTGCAAGGAAGGCATTGGAATGTTATTGGTCACAGTAATTGTATCACTACTGTGGACAAAGTATTCTCTCTCTCTCTCTCTCTCTCTCTCTCTCTGACACATAAACCCATATACACACACACACACTTGATTTCCTAGCTATTCTGGTCTGAAGATGGCACTCTTTCACTACTGTAGATATGTCATCCAGGTGTAACCATTACGGGCCATGCACACACACACACACACACACACACACACACACACACACACACACACAGAGACACGCATATTGCAGAGTACGTGTACATTAATACTCTGTAAATACTACCCAGCAAATGTACAGGATAAATGAAGAACTTGCCTTACTAAGAGATTCCTTTTGTGAGCAGATTGTATAAGGTGAGAAGAGTGTAGTAAATATACATACAGTATTTCATGTATTAATAGAGGGAGAGAGTGTCTAACAGACTCATTGGGTATGGAGAGCATGTAATGTAAAGGGGCCTAGAGACCATTTTGGAACGGGGCCACTGTCTCCAACTGTGTAGCAGACACCTTTAGCTCGATCGCCATAGCAACAGCACGCAACACTGCATTCATCCCCTTGCTTCCAATAAAGACCCAGATTGATAGACTGTCTATATGCCTGTGTGTTTGTGTGTGTGTTTTTGTGCGTGTATGTTTGAGTAGCTGTCAGGGCAAATTAGGGTGTTGCTGAAGCGCTTGACAACTCAAGCACTTTATTATTAGATGGGCAGGACCCCTTTTGGAGGGGGGGGGGGGGGGGGTCGTCCAAAAAAATCCATGATGAAATATTTTTCCAGCAAGTGGAGAAGGGACCAAGGGAGGTGTCCCAAAACACGCTGGGGGCAACGGAGTAAGAGCAGAAGAAGAAAAGAAAACAAAACGGTAGCATCAGTTGAATCAGGGCGGTAAATTGAGTGAAGGAAACAGGCAGTATATTAGACGGCTAAGTGACAGGACAGGCTCCAGTTTTGTTGACATTACGAGATGTGTCAGGGGTGTGTGAGTCTCCAAAGAGGTCCTTCAGAAAAACTTTGTTCTTAAAGTGGAACCACAGTTCATGTATAAATCAGGAGGGGGGTTTCAGTTTTCTTTATTATTTGTTTTATTTGTTTTCATTAATGTATTTTTCATTGACATGTGATACTGTATCTTACCAGCATTCATTTGTTTTATTGTAGTAACTTCACATTACAGACATGTACAGTATTGTATACTGAATATTTTATTCATATGCTTTATGAATTTGTCACTACAGTTTAAACAAAAATATGATATTACTATAACATTAAAACAGAGAGTTGCTGTATTGAGGATTCCAATCTATGTCACACTGTTCCCATAATGACTTTGAGGGTACATCTTTTTTGAGTGCCAAGGTGCTTCCTGGTCACCTTGGTCTGATAACAACAAACTGAAATATGCCTGAAATAAGCTGTTGTGTGACGGGTTGCACCACCAACAAGGAAAAGAATGCAAGAAAACATTTTAGAAGCTGTCACACAGAACATATGAAACTTTAAGGAGATAATCATGTGATGTGATATGATATATTACATCATATAATGCTGAAAACTATGGAGGGAACACAATCAGCGCCACATTATGGTAATTGCTTTACCTAAAAACATGAGATATTTCACCATGTCAAACTAGGATCATTTTAGCAACCAGTGACCACACCACATGTAGGCATATTGAATGTCAGGTTTCTACAATCTTCTCATTATTTTTGATGATACCTAGATCTTATTGCCTCAACCACTTTTGTCTAGAGGCCCTGAGAGGCCGTTTATGAAAACAAAGTTCTTGCAATTTTTTACCTTTTTGGTAATGCATCTGTCACACAGCACCTTAAAGGCTTTTTTCTTTTTTTTGTTAGTAATAAATAATAATAATAATAATAATAATAATAATAAATTAGAAAGAAGCAGCTTCAAGCTAGTCAAATGTCAAAGTCAATGCGCTCTGTCACTGAGTTTTATCCGTATCTTATTAATGCTGCAAAGTCTAATGAGGTGGGCTATGTGAAATGTGTGAACATTTATTTTGATGTGTCTATATAATACAAGTGAGTTTGTTTGACCCCCAAAATTGTGCCGGTGCCAGCTCGGAATCATCAATAGGGATTACTCAATGCTGTTATTAGTTATATTCATTATCTGGTGTCTCTGGGGCTCACATTGACACAGTTGTGGAATCTGCATTTGATACACTCTCTCTCTCTCTCTCGCTCTCTCTCTCTCTCTCACACACACACACACACACAAAGTTGGAGACAGAATAATGTGATCATTATTAGCGTAGATGAAAGTGAACAGATCAAAACATTTTCACTGATATGTCTGACACACACATGCACACACACACGCACACGCACACACACCTGTACAATGTGATCATCTAGGTAACTTGATCAAAATGCTCAAATGCTGGCTGGCATTCGCAGACCACAAAACACGCTCATATAGGATTTGACACACCATAAAAACACACATTCCTTCTCTGTCTCCCTCTAGTACTCTGTCCCACATGCACACACACACATTCGCGCGCGCACACACATACACACGCACACCATCACCAGTTTACCTGTCCCCCTGCTCAAAGCGAGCTCTCTGCTCCAGCATTTGTATGAGTGGTTATCGCCGCGGTAACCCAATCCGCTCCCTTTCATGTAAAATACATTGTGTCGTGCCCCCCTCCCCCCACAATCCTCAGTTCCCCCAGCCTGGGGATGTGTAAAACTATACCTCCTTTTATGCCTACAAAAATGCCCCTTTTTCAGGTGTAGTAGGAAGCTATACAAGGAGAGAGAAAAGGAGAAGTGAATGCCTGAAAAGGAGGAACAGGGTGAGCTTGTGGGACAGTGAGCAAGAGGAGGAAGGTGGGGAGCTGTCACGGGGAGGTGGGTGGTTAGGTGGATACTCTTGACATGTTTGTTGGATGCTGCTTGACCCTCTTGCTAACAAGCCGCCACCGTGTCTCAACGAGAGGCGAAATCAAATGAACATGAAATATCTGGCCCCCTCACTTGCGCTTGGACGCTCGCTCTTTAGCTTCCATACAGGCACGGAATCTTGCCTGAAATCTTGTGTTTTCCAAGAGTTGCCAAGCTTTCAGTTGCACACATGCCAATATGCTTACAGAAAGACAGACACCCCCTCCACACACACATACATCCACACCTGCACACCCTCACACACACACACACAGGTCTACACTCACTTGGCATTGCTCATACTGCCAAAAGCCAGCCCCTCAGGAATGTAGATCAACAATGGCTTGTTATAATTCTTATTTTTTTTGTATTTTTTAAACATACAATGCATTTTAACTTGGTTTCCTGAACCCTGTGGATATGAAACTTGCTCAATCCGTAGATTCCAACGAACACTGGAAACCGGCTGCAGCAATATCACGTAACAACTCCGTATTCTTCTCAAATGGTTGTAGAAAGAAAGAAAAGCACACACACACACACACACGCACGCACACAATCGGAGTACTAAATTTAGAAGCAGGCCTCTCCATTAACTCACCACAACAATATGGACATTCAGAGAAAAGCGCACTTGCTCTGAGCCATATATGGTACAGAGAGGGGTGCCTTTACACTGAAGGGAGCAGGGCTATCGTCTATATAGGCCACACCGGGTCATCGACTGCAAGAGGGGAACATGCTTCACGTGTTGTGAAGTAAGTAAGTATATACTGTACATCCCTGATCCTGTATCACGCATCACACACAGAGAACTGCACCTGAAACTATAAACTGTACATTGTCAGGGCATATACTGTTGACAAAGGTTCTCAATGTGCAATTGCATTGGATGGAAGTGTCAGATAAATTAATCTTAAAGCTATGGAATGTAATAGCTAGCTATCTCTGGACATACTGTGTGATGACAGTATATGTGCAAGCAGTTACTGAGAGAACTACAGAGAGAGAGAGAGAGAGAGAGAGAGGAGAGAGAGCGAAGAACGTCGCTGTTTGTCCTCGGTGGTCTTCTGTACCTGCCACTGAATTGGCTCCTCATTGTCTCAGAGAGTGAGGGATCGTAGACATGATTTAATGCAGCTTTACTCCATGGAGACAGATGAAAAGTCACTGATGGATGAGTGTGCGTGTGTGTCTGTGTGTGTGTGTGTGTGTGTGTGTGCGTGCGTGTGTGCCATTAATTGTGGAGCGTTTGGCCTCGACTGCCCCTGCTCAGCTAATCTGATGAGAGTGATTAAAAAAACAACTGGAAGAAACCTAAACCAGTCCATGGCTGACCAGACACACACACACACACACACACACACACACACACACAGAATCACTCTCGGAGGCTCTCAAAGACATTAACGAACACACGGCCTCAAAGGCAAGGAATGCACAAGGATGTAAATGCATGTGGGCAACGCAGACAGAATAGCACAGCAAACAACACGTATGTGCGTCTGTGTCTTACGTTGGCCTATTCCATATAATGTATAACGTAGTGTAGTACTGCAGATATGCATGAGTTAAAGGCGGGATCAGTCACTCTTGCTAACTTTGAGCTCACGTCAAAACAATAGCGCTCCGCGGTCCTCCGCAGCACCACACGTCGAAACGCACTGTGAAGCAAATCGCAGTGCTGCGGCTTTGTTGATACGAGCGGTGTTCGCCACTTTGTTTATGTTCCTGTTCACGGAGCCAGGGCCGTGTAGAAGTATCAGATTATCTTTTCAACACGCACAGAGAATGATAAACTAGCGAAATGCAAGGAGGTATTTGGTGAATTTGACTTAATGTGTATTAGCTTACAATTAGCTTGCAATAGCTGACTTTACCTTTTAATAGGAGTTCATGCATATTTACAGGGCTTGGGGGAGTAGAACACCCCTCCCACCCTCTTCCTCACCCAACCCTCCCTCCACTATGTGGGACCTGGGCCCGGGGGAGGAGGCGGGGATGAGGGGTAGAGAAACACAACACCATCCTCTCTGCTGCCCCACCCCCCTTCCACCCCTCACCCTTACTCCTTACCCCCCGGCCAGCCCATCTCCTCCCCCAGACCCGACCGCAGCTACCGCCAACCCCTCTTTCAGTCCCCTACTGCAGCCCCAGTCCACCATATGCACCCCCCCCCCCCTCCGGTCTGAGCACTACCGCATCCCACAGTGAAGAGAGATCAATGAGGTGTGTGTGTGTGTGTGTGTGTTTGTGTGTGTGTGACAGAGCAAAGGGGAGACAGAAAGAGCCTGCAGGAAATAGAAAAGAGATAAGAGAGAGAGAGAGAGAGAGGGTTGGAGAGAGACAGAGAGAGAGGGAGAGAGAGACAAATAGAGAGAGGGAGAGAGAGAGAGAAGGAGAGAGAGGGAGAGGGAGAGAGAGGACATCGGCTTCTGTTCGTGTGACAGAGTCAATGTGTTTTTATCAAGCGTCCGCGGCCCACATCTAGGAGACACACACACGTGCGTGCGTGCGAGTGCGCGGCAGCAGCGGCATCAATAATTAAAGATAATCTCATTAGGCCTCATATCCCTTTCAGACGCTTTTAATTAAATGATGAATGGCTTCCCAGCTGCCTGTTAAATAATGCTGCTCATGACATCACGGGGGCGTGCATGTGCGCGTGCACGTGTGTGCACACACGCTTGGTAATAGTTTGAGGGGGGGGAGAGCAGAACCATAAGGTAGATATCGCCAAAGAAGAGACAGACAATGTGTGTGTGTGTGCGTGTGGACTGGTAGCCGTGCAGAGAGACACATGCTCTCTGGTTAAAGCCTTAATACGAGACATTATTACATGTTTCTGTGGCACAGCGCACTGCGAGGAGTCAGCGGAGGGTCAGCACTGGTGTTACTGTTACAAGCCGCGGCTTAACGTGGACCACATGTCTTATAAATACGAGATTAAAGAGGAGGCCGTGTCCCTGGCAGTGGAAAGCAACAGGTAGGGCCCTAGTGCCAGTGTCCCCCGGGGCTTCCACGACAGCATGGGCCTGACTCTCAGAACGCCCATAATCCCTCTGGTTCTCACCCCCTCTCCTCTCCCCTCTATCACCCCCTCCCTCCCTCCCTCCCCCCCTACCCCTCTCCTGGTGGCTCCATATCGGGTTGCTACCTTCACAATAGGCCCTGAATCATCACCTTTATCCACAACGACACAGAGACGAAGAGTCAGACAGAGAGCGAGAAGGTGAAACCGAACGAGACGTGCGAGCAGAGATACAGACGGGTGGAAGTAAAGGTGAGTAAAAAGTTACACAGAAAAGGTTGTCTGGGGCTGTCAAGCTCTGTTTCAAAAATATGACATCCTCGCACAGTTCCCCGGTGCTGGACGTAGCCAACGCACTATGGAAACACCTTGACTGTCTGGCTCAGGCAGTGCTTGTACCTGTCTTGCCTCACATGCCTGTCTGTCTTCCCTGCTGACATGAAACAAAAACTAATTAAATCACATAATAGTCGAGCACAAATAAAACGGCCGGCGTGAATATAGCGCTTCTGAGAAACAGCTCGGTTGGAGAAAAAATATACATATTTTCGATGATTCCGAGGAGGATTTGAAACCTCCCACCCCGCTTCGTTTGTTTCCTCACACAGCGGGCGGAGCTTTGGCCTTCTCGGGGTCATCTCGAGGCCTCGCTTGTTTAATCAAGTCGACCGTCTCCAGCCTATAGTTTCAGGCAGGTTCTGTAGCGGCGTGGCGCTGAGGAGGACGAGGGCAGCTGGAGCCGGTGCCCGTTTTGGCCTGGGTGACCCTGCTGTCTCCAGCGCTCAGAGAAACCCAATAGCCCGGCTGAGTGGCAGGAAAAGGTCTGTACTGCCACGGCAGGCAGGACAGAGAGAGTCCTCCTCAGTCACCAAAGCTCAACTGTTACAGTTTCATTTCATTCCCAGCATAACGAGGTCATTCCTTCACACCATGTAGGCATAAGGTGGATAGTGCTATTAAATGGTAAATACACTGCGTGTATATATAGAGCTTTTTCCACCTACCGGCCACTTAGTGCTGTACATGCCTCATATTCACCCATTCACACACACATTCATGCACAATATTAAAGGTGTAGTCAGCAAGTGTAACCTTGTAATAGCGAATGTATCCTCACTTGTCTGCTAGCTACCAGTTATGTGTGCGTGCAAAAAAAAAAAAGTGTTTCTACACAGCCCTACAGTAGCTCTGTGCACAAACAAAATGGTGCAGGCCGCACTAATACACTAACACTATCCCAGCCTTCGCAGTGGGTGGTCAATTTGGGGGGTGGAGGGGTGTTTTTGTTTTGGTGGAGTTCAAATATCAACATTCTTTCTCCGTGGTGGCTGACTCCAACTTTAAAAAGTGTATTTGAAGCAAGTTGCTGAGAACAATATACTTTTATTAACTTTTTTGCTGATGTCTTGGTCAGTTTAAATATGTTTTGATGAATGTAGTATTTACTTTTACATTCAGACAGTGTAGACTACAGTAGAGAAGAGGACACCATCTGAAACTAATATTACGTTTGTCCTTGAAGAACTTGATACGATCCCGAGTCTAGCATAGTCTCAATATGAGGCAATCTATCATGACCTCACTGCCATCACACACCACTGAACATATACCTTATGTCTAAAACAGAGAGCATAACACCTTCTTCACACACACACACACATAGAAACACACAGACGCACAGATTTCTGCAGTTTCCTGTCTGGTGTGTGTTCTTCTAGCAACCCACGCTGGTCGCTTAGGGTCTCTAGATGGATTCTCCAGCCTATTTGGGAGGGGGAGGTGGGATTTTGTCAGACTTTTGACTGGCTTAGTGGTTGTCTGTAACCTGCTAACCCCACACCTAGCCAGTCTCCCTCGGCCAGGCCCCTATAGTACACTTCACCGTCCCACAAGTTATGAATTGTCTGAACTGAGGCGCGGGCTGAGCTGTTTTGCTAACAGCATGCTTCACTCTTGGCAAATTTCTTTGATAGCAATGTTAAAATCTGCAGGATATAGAGGGCCTCTTTCCTTTGTGCCAATGGGAAACAAAGACCTTTCACAGTTTGAATTGCTTCACCTGACTAGTTTATTAGCTTTTAGCCACTTATCTTGGATTATGAGGCTTGTCTTGTTGATCATATTAAGGATTCATATTCAGTTTACATCTGCACATTTATAAAGCACCTTTACCCTTTCCGTATAAATTTAAGATTTGAAAACCTCATATTAACATTTTTTTTATAATAATATAATAATCCTATTGAGACTTTTAAATGCAAATTCTTTTATTTTTACTAACTCATCTATTGCATATACTATATTTCTTATTCTAATCTAATTCAATTTCCCCCCATTCCTTTTTACTATTTGTGAAATCACAATCATGCCAAAAATCTCCTTGTCAGACTGTGTTATGTGTTTGGAGAACGGCGGCAGCCGTGTAGACCATTCAGTTTCATATGGGGAGCTACTGGCAGATATGGGCGTGGTTCAGGCATGACGATAGCCTGTGATAGATAGATGGTTCATTAGCAGGTCTCTTCATTCCATTACTGTAAGAGACCTGCCAATATCAATGTTAAAAATAATTTTAATATTTAATAATATCACCAAACTAAATGTATTCACCGCAGGACAAAAGTGTTTGCTGGATCTGGCATAGCATGCCCATGCAATTCAACCTCACGAAAACAAACAAGAAAATAATACGAAAATGTTATTTTTCGAGGCCCGAAGCCTGCAATAGGGGCATTCTCAGAAACACACCTCTGTCATCCGAACATAAATCTCCCAGGAATCACTGGACTGCACCCTGAAAACTGAAGCGAGCACACCAGCCCACTAAAAGGGTGCCAGGGGTAGACAACGTTACAGCCAATAAGTGTGTGTGTGTGTGTGCGTGGGTGTGTGTGTGTGATCATGCCTTGTCACCGGGTAGATCTGCAAACGGCCGCGAGGGTTGGGCTCAGCGCTCAGTAAAAGCTGCTTCTAACGCTGCGTGCCGCACCTCACTCTGTGGGCTGGGTATGGGGATGTAGGGGTGAAAGCGGGGTGCAACCCGAACCCCTTTTCCCCATGAATGTGGACTATGGTCTCACTTTCGCTCTCTCTCAAACACACACACTGGGACATTTGCCATACTCAGACCTTTCCCTGTACACCAGAGGAAAAGGCTGAGGCTAAATGCCCCCCCGCCTCCCCCCCTCAATTTTTTCCTTCCGTTTTTCTCCTCCTTTTCTCCACTTTTTCTTCTGGTGGTCATACATTAAAACCCTGCCAGGCTCCCTGGAGTCACCAGACGCCCCCTCTACCCCCTGTTCAGCCCCCTCCTCCCTCTCATTCCCCAGACTGGCCGACAGACTGGAGACTTCAATTGGGGCTCTGTCGGACCAATAGACCCAGAGTTGTGTGCGCGCTCGCTCACGCGTGTGCATGTCCGTGTGCACGAGCGCGCCTAAGTTCATGTTGGAGAATATAACAACGGTCCACTTTTAATGTGCTAAGTGAACACCTCCGATAGAGATACGTGCGATCGCAGACGAGGCTTATTAATGGAGCAGCATCAATGCAAATGCAAACTGCAGCGCTGCGTAACAACGATACTCCACGGAACCTAGCAACAGGTGCTAGTTAAACAAGGTATCTTAGCTAACATCAGCGTTACGGCTAACCACTTTTGCTCTGCTGCGGTTATGAGCCTCAGGCTGCTTCCACTGGCGCTCCCCTGAGGACCCCAGACGGCAGCCAGGCCCCTCGGCAGGCAGGCGGTCAGAGAGGATGCCTGGCCATCACGCAGATGACGGGGAGAGGGGGGGATGTGGTGGGAAAAGGGCGGGGTGGAGGTAACCGTGAGGATGGGGGATTGAGTGTGTGTGTGTGTGGGGGGGGGGTATCAAGTGTCAACAGACATCTCCCCTACATTGTGTGTGTAGAGCTCTATTCCCGTTAGAAGCACATATCTCAAGACAGCGAGAGATATGCCATCTTTTATGTAAATAAACGGTCAGGTTTATAAGTACAAAACATCATATTGTAAACTCCAGTTCATACAGTATGGTTAAATGCATTGTGATTTGTATAGAATTAGGGCAAGCCTTTCATCCACTAACATTTACTTGCCTGTATTATATAAAAATTTAAAAAAAGCAGTCCATATCAAAATATGAATAAATAAATACGCAATCAATAAATGAACAGGCATACAGTATGGCAAAGCCAGTATGCAGTATAATGAACCAAATGTGATTGCTGTGTGCTGAAACATCTTTGCCCTTGCTCAGACCCTTCCGAACCTCAACAATGAATCAATGTCGTTGAGCCACAGCTCATATTCACATTATAAATGATATCTCAACCCTATTTAAAGCAGGTGAAGTAATTTTGGCGAACGTGCATCAATATTTGATATTCGCATGGCAGTCGGGTAAAAATTGATGCATTTCTCTCTCTTTCTCTCCCTCACGTAATTGTTTTATGCTCTCTGCAGTCTTTCATTTTATATTTCTTTCATTCTTTGTTTCTTTCTTTCATGTCTGTATTTATTTGTGTTTGAGGAGTATGTGTGTGTGGGAGACAGTAGTGTGTGGGGCTGCTGGGTAACTGAGACCTGGGTGAGCCTGACAGAGAGACACAATAATGTGCGAGAAAACAATATATTTCATGTGCTCTGTCCTACTTCGCGCTATTGTTGCAACCCGGGTTGGCAGGTCAGCGAGAAGGAACGAAATGGGCAGAGAGAGAGAGGGGGGGAGGGGAGAGGGAGGGAGAGAGAACAAGCTTGATGGAGGAGAAGGAGGAGATGAAATTACACCTGTTCTGGTGGCTGACTAACGACTTTGAAATACGAGCGTGCCTCGCTCGCCGCCAAAATCATTTTCCCAACAATACGGCCTGATCTTTAAACAAGCAGAACTGGGCCACTGTGCTGACGTGAGACGAACATGGCCAGGACGCCAAGCAACCTTCTAGGTGGGGGGGTTGGGGGGTGGGGTTTTCGAAGTGCCTTTGTCTTGAGGGTGCGGGAGCGATACGAAAACCATAGTGTCAATATAACTATTCAAGGCTCTCTCGTTGTTTCATTTAACGTGACCCAACTTTAAAACAAACGCACCAACAGTGATTAGTGGTGAATTCAGGATTCATACGGCGCATGTGATATACAGTACGCACGCACACACACACACACACACACACACACACACACACACACGCACACGCACAGCAGCAGCGTAACGCTAACTTAACGTGTGTTTCTAAATTGTTCCTATAATGAAGTCTCATTTACTTTGACTGTTGCCATCTGGTTACTGTACACTCACCGACTGCAGCACATCTGCTGTGTGTTAGAAGACGTGTGCACGTGCACGCACACACACACACACACACACACACACACACAGCTTCCTAATGTGCCCTATGCCCTGAAACATGGGTGGCCACAACACGCATGATCAGCCTCACCCACGGCCCTTCTCAACTCACCGTATGTTCGTTGAGGTCCTGTGAGGCCTCCATGGCTGGTTGGCTTGTGATCCACACCTGAGGGAACAGAAATGACTTTTACATACATACAGTAAACCCATAAAGGTTTACTGGTTCAATGCCTTGTTCTGTTTCTGTGATGATCTGCTAAGCTCTTGATTACATCACAGTGGCCCCTGAAACGCCACAGTTCAGCCCTGTGTTGTGGAGGGAGAGCGAGAGCACAGAGGAGGAGGAGGAGAGAGGAGGAGGAGGAGAGAGGAACGCGACTCAGGTCAGGGCGTAGACGCTCTCCGAGTTTCAAACCAACAGAAACATTTGCAAAGCTTCCAAAATGAAGAGTGACCCTTATACTGACTTAAGGATGGTTACGTGTTGTGTGTGTGTGTGTGTGTGTGTGTGTGTGTGTGTGTGTGTGTGTGTGTGTGTGTTTTTAAATCCACGCCTCATTTTCCTAGCTTTACCAAGCATATATCATAAAAGATGGAGATGTTATCATTATAAATTATCCGTATCATAAGCACTGGCACTATTCGCCGACAACTTGACTCCAGTCGGGCCACCTCTATTTAAAAATGTATGCATTCGCTGTACTGTACGGAACCCTAGATCAAACCGTCGTCCACATGGCATATCCATTTCTGTCTTAATGAGAGACTGTTGGTGGGAAACTATGTGCCTGTCCGTCTGTCCGTCTGTCTGTCGGTCAGAGCGTCTGTCACTCACTGTGTTTATGTGTTAGCAACAAGACCCTGGCGAAGGGAAGCGCCTGCATTAACTTCAACATATCATCTTCGGCCAGGGGTTGAAGTGGGGGATAATTGCAGAAGTAAATATCAACAATGAAAAGGGAGAAGTGTAAATAATATGTCTAGCCTGGCTTGGTCGAGGTCACGGATACAGAGGCTGGCTAGCGCGCCGCGACAGTAAGTGACCCTATTAATACTAGACAGCAGACAGTTTGGGACAAAGGTAGGTGGGGGCTGTATACTGTTCTGGCTGGCAAACAATGCAGGGTTATGTAAAGGAATGATGAACTAAGAGGACCACTGCTCAAGTCCAATGCAGTAGATGTAGCAAAGAGCATGTCAGGCCATTCAAATTGATTTCATTGTAGAACACTGTAGCAAAGTGTTTACTACAGTACAGTTTTTTTCCTTTAGATTTTGGTGTACTTTTGAATATTTGTAGGGTGGAGTCTCAAGCTTCAACCCTGAACTGTACAATTCTCCACACACCATGAATGAGCATTACAGATGTAGTGTCCATACAGTATATCTAAAGTCTTACCTCACCTGTAGTGTGTGTGTGTGTGCGTGTGTGTGTGTGTGATTTTTACTATTCCTGTTAAATTTAAACTTGAATAGGTGGTGACCACAGATTACATGGATGTGTGTGTAAATCCACCAACGTGGTGACATGCCGGTCCGTTTACAATGCAAGGTCATCTTAATGCCAGCATTGTCAGAGGTTTCCTCTAGTTTACAAAACACTGGCTAATAAAACATGCCAGCTTTAAGCACACACAGTAGACTTCCCAAATGCTTTTGTCCAGTTGTGTGCATATGTGTATATCCACTATAGTGTGCACTCTATCTCAGTCTTTTAAACTAACTGGCATCCTTTTAATTTTTCATAGCGTTCAGCTCCTCCTCGACTGAAACCAAATACAATAATGCGTCTCTCAGGCGAATTGATTTGTGCCCAGGCCTCACCCCCTGCTTCTCCCAGTCTCACCTCTGCGGAGGACAGTATAAGCTATCAGAATCAGCTTCAACAGAGCACCGCGTTCTGACAGCGGCTTAAATCTCCCCTTCGCGATTATGCTCTGTAGCCATACTCATAGCCTTCATACCATGAAACGGTTACGTGACACTCCGCAGCAAATCAATATGGATGCCATTTCCGTCACACTCCCAGATGAGAGAATTATATTTCTCACTCTGCCTATGCCTACAACATATTCTGAAACACATGTAGGTGACGCTTAGGCCTATGTGCGTAACAGCGCTGTTAAAAACCCGAAGCAAGTTGAATGTTCAACAAACCACAAGTATCCACACAACTGTTGCACATGCTGAATTTAGTGGTTTGTAAAGTTGAACCATACACGTCATATTACACACTGCATGTTTCTGGCAGACCACATGGCACATAAAGTTAATTAAATGTCAAATTATTTAATATAATTGCCGAGATCGTGAGGCCCAGTCTACCGATAAAACTAAGGGATTTAATTAAATTAGTCCTAATGAAGAAGTGCTATGCGTACAAAAATGGCGTAAAACACTTTGCGTTTGTTGGCAATTTTTACCACAATATCATTCCTAAATCATTTAGATTTAACTATAATTGTTATTTATATACATTTTTTTATATAATTAAATGTAGGCATATGTTTAAATTAAATAAATCGTGCACGCCTAAATAAATAGGCATACAATTTTCGCTAGAATTTCAGTTTGTTAAAATAATTAATCAAGCAAAAAGAAATACAGCAAGTCATCTGACGTCGATGGAAGGGGACACCCTCCATCCACCCTAAAATGTATAAGCTATTAATGCTGTAATACTTTGTTAATTAAGTAATGCATTTTAGTACAGCTCCCTCCCCTTTATTTGACAGCGCCAAGACAGAAAGCTTAATTCAGTCAAATACCTTACACGCACAAGTAGTCAATTTTTTTCCTCCAAAATCTCAACCCATCAGACATAGTTTTGGGTATTGATATGTGTTGGTTAAGCACGGGTTCACGGGTAATATTACCTGTAGCCTATGGATTACGATGCTGTAAAGATATCAGATTTTGAGACGGCACGTAGCTTGACAGGTTGTTAGGGGCAGCCAATGGCCAGCGCAATTCAAGCCCTCTGAGCTCAGCCGTGGCGTGGTGCGGGTATAATATTCCCATTTCCTACATATCAAATATAAACACAAACTACACGTGGGATGAAAGACGGACAAATAGAGACCCCGCACCACTTGAAGTTGAATTCATCAGGGATAGACTGTTTTATGACAGCCTTGGCAGACCTTGTCAGATAATAGCTTGGACAAATGTGTCTTTCGTTATCAAATATAGGCTAGAAATAGACTGCAAGACAAGAAGTCGAGGCTATAAACTAACGTGGAAACGTGTATGGATAATTAGGCCTATAGCGTAATTATTAGGTTACTTTATACCCTAAGTAACTGTCAATGCGTATAACCAAATTTAAATAATCTAGGCTACATTAGGCCTATAACCTAAGACAATTTGCTCAACACGGATCTAGGCGATACAGACTGCATGTAAAATGAAATAACAATAGCATATATTCAATATTCAAGAGATGTTATCACTAACATTTAAAACATCGAAAATCCCTTCCTGGCCTGTTATTTTCTATTTTGCTTAAATATGTATAGGCTAGGCTATATACAGTATATTATTTCTATATTATAAATAGCATATATTTGTTGACAGGAAAGTAAACATAGGCTAACCAAGTAAAAATATTTTTAACCAAGTAAAAAATATTTTTTCCCACCTCCAGAAAACAGCGTCCCGGGTTTTCTTGTCACTCCTTGGATGTGTTCATGCCACACTGAGGCAGAAGGCTGTAGCTCGCTCTGCTGTTCGCAGCTTGTCACTGACTATCACAACACTTAACCACGAGCCATTGCAAGCAAAACACGCTCAAAAAGTTACTGAAAAACAAGCACATAAAATTACAAAGTACAACGCAAGTCGAGAAGGCAGTTACGACCGGTCGTTAACTCCAGGGAAACATAACGCATATTTTCATTAGGCGTCCAGTCCGAGCAGCCGCTTATAACATAGCATGGGAAGCAACTACATTATTGAAGACAGTCTCCAGCAACGGTGTTGATCAGCGCGCACAGCGCATGCGTCCAGCTGCCATTCGCGCACTATTGGGCAAAGGTCCAAAGAAGTAATGGGGTACAGAGGGGGCGTGCGGCAGCGGACACCGAAAGTACATTCTTATTAATAGTGTGTCCCAAATGACGTGCACACAGATTTATTTATGCCACCACTGTAAGGAACAACATGCGCTCCTGCCCAACCCAAAATCAAAGGAATTCGCCATTCATCCAGGCAATACGTTTAGATGAACGAGTTCAAGAAAGACTTGCCCACTGGCCAGGAAGGAAACACTATTATGATAAAGTCCAGGGCATAGAATATGCATAACCACCCCCCACCCCCCCACCCCCACCCCACCCCACCACACCACACACACACACACAGCAAATAAATACATATAAACATTTAGGAAAAACAGGAAAGTAAACTAATGTCACTTTATCTTCCTTTTCACTTTGAGAGAAAAGCTGGCAATAGTATCCTGCCGAGTATTATTTTTATATTCCCCTGTATGAAGACACACAGGCTACAGTGATCAGTCTCTCCTCGAGCCCGAGCACAGGAATCATGTTGGAAAGCAAGCAGTTTATTTCTTTTAACACATTTCTATCCACACCTTCGAAGATGGTGCAATACAGGAAGACAGAGTAGGAACTGGGGTCTACTCATGAGTGTAATGGGAGGCTATATCCTTCTTAATGTTCCCCAACATGAGCCTGTCTCTAATGTTTCAAAGTTCAAACACAACCAACTTGATGACTCTGAAGCAGGGTATGTAGTCTGCATACAGATGTGCGCACATGCACAAATATACAGATACATACACGATCACTGATTGGTTCAACCGTTTTTTTTTGTTGGCACAGTTGCACGCACGCATACATGCACGTAGACACGCGCACACAACAGTATACACAGGCAGATGCACATGCACACACGTACACGTGCACACACACACACACACACACACACACACACACACACATACACACACACACACATACGTTGTGTAAATCAACATGCGGATCTTGAGAGCTGGAGAAGATGAAAGGCACATAGGGAGAAAGAGAGACAGAGAGAGACAGAGTGATATGGAGGGAGGAAGAGAGAGAGAAAGAGGAGAGGGAGAGAGAGAGACCCGTCTCTTCTCTTTTAATCCATGTATCTGTCTGTCTATCCTCCATTCATGGCGACACTGGCCACCAGATGACAAACCCTGTTGTGCCATGGTTTGATGCCATTCGTATACTGGACATGGCATCAGTGTGCGTGCGTGTGTGTGCGTGCATGTGTGTGCGTGTGTGTGTTGGCAGCATTAAAAGAGAGTCAAGTTCAACCCCTTGGCATGAGAGCAAGACACACATGAGAAATAGTAAGCTTGGGGGGGGGGGGGGGCGGTAAGAATATATTGATTTCTTTCTTTTGTTACATTAGTTTTGGTCTTGTATCTTAAATTAAATGCTGCATAAATGTTCAGTGTTGTTTGTCATGGCTAATAGAAAGTGTACACTGTGGGTAATCCTCTCGCCACCAGAAGTATATGGGTTTTGTTAATGCTTTTATTATTGACATGATCTCTAATATGAATACTGCCTATGCGCCACATATACCACCGTATGCCCTGCTGCTCAGTGATTGACACGTTCTGCTAGGATAAATGAAAACCTCAAGCTGTAACAGAGCCCAAAATAGCAGGAAGCTGTCGCTGACCTGCAATCTCTTGTGCCGAATGTCAGCAAGCTTAAAAAAACTTGGCAGAACATTCCGCACAAAGGCAAGAGCGCGCGCGTGTGTACGTGTACTCTATACACTGTTTGTGATGCTTCCAGCTCCTTGCCTTATTAGCTTGACAATATAACGTCTCCAGCAGATCATAAAGCAACAGGTTTTAGATAGTTGAATCAAACGAAAGCTATTTCGGAGCTTGAAGACAGTGGCAGGTGGATGGTTTTTTTTAGCCAGCTGTTCGGGGGGAGGGGGAGGGGGGGGTGGGGAGGTGAGGGTGTAGGAGGAGGGGCTGCAGGGTGGGGGTCCGGCTTCCGACTTAAAGATGTGTAGTGGGTGTGCTGTTCCTTTGCCAAGTCAGAGACCCCCCCACCCTCACCCATTTCTCCCCGGGTGGTGGGGTTGGGGGAAGGGGCTATTTAGCTGGGCACATATTTTTAGATATGCGAGGAACTTGTGCTCAGGCCGGGGCCGAGGTGCTGACGGCGTAAAACGAGAGGAGCCTTCCAGAAGCCGAGCGGCCGAGTGTCGGGCCGCTGCGATAAAAATACCCGGTGAAAGATGGGCTTGGTCATTAGTGACACAGCCTGGCATGTGACATGGCAGCATTTCAGGGCTGATTTATGATTATTACTACAGCTAGCCCCCCCCCCCTCCCTTCATAGCCCTCCCCTTCCCCCCCCTCCCTCCCCACCCACCATCCCAAACTTCTTTCCCAAATGGAATGGTGCACATGGGGTTTATTTTGGGAGCTTGTGTGCACGGAAACAACATCCACTGGCATGGTAAACTCTGGCAAGGTGCCAAACGTTGGTTTCATATTTTATATATTTTATATTATATATTAAATGTTATATTATATTATTTTTTTAAGTAATTTTATAATTCTTTGTTTTAATATAATTGATAAATAAGTGTGTGAGCTGTTCTTCTGACTGCGGTGCAATCGAGCGAAGTGGCTCCCCCTGTGGAAATCGCCACGCTACTGCACGTGTACTACAAGTTGTCTATGGTTTCAACACATTCTCTGGAAGCTATCTGCATTGTGACAAGGTGTTGAGCGACACAGTTATTTATCAAGGGGAGCAACTAAATAAGTCAGTAAAAGGTTACTTCCCATTGGACTTTGTCTATGTTTGGTTTTGTTATACCATCCTACAGACTGTATAAAGTGCCCTTACAAATGAACTTACTTAATGGAAATGGAACTCAGTGAAATAATTTGCCTGGATCCTGCCTTATAGGATGGAAGCCAAGATATAGAGTCAACCGGGGAAAGCATTAAACTCACACGTAGCTGTACAGTAGCTCCTGGGCCTTCTAGTTGCTGGAGCGCACTACCACAGCAAACAACAAAGGAAACATTTAACACGTCGTAAATGTCTCTTGTGTCCTGCCGAATGGCTGCTGCTCCAGTTACACTCAAGACTCTTCACACGGCAGCTTTATTAGCGCCTATAGCGAAGAGAAGACACGCGTCGGCCGCATCCACTCACAAGATCCACCGCCGCCAGCGCGTAACACTACAGACCTACGTGCCCCGGCCATAGAACTATATGGCACTGGCCTTGTAAAGTTGGTACAAGCGGTGATGTGTGTGTGTGGGGGGGCCCTCGCACTGGGCCCTGTGATTCCAATGGACCCATCAGTCAAATAGAAGAATAGCAGGGAATAGCAGGCTGACTTCAGACCAGCAGGCAGTGGGTGAACCTCTTATACATATAGGTAAGGAAGGCATACGCTCAAGATTTGTACAAAACCAATATACTGTAACATCATTTAACTTTGTATGTTTTTCACCGTTATTAGGTTAGTAGACAGAATTATGTATTTAGGTTGTTTTAGAACATCTAGCCTATATGGAAACGTTGTAAATGTACCTAAAATATTGAGAATTTAGCTATTACAGTTTACATTTACATTATCAATATAAATAAGTGAATAAAAACGAACTAAATACAATAAAAATAAACGTTAATGAGCTATGTGTTATATTGTCTGAAAAGTTCCATATCCAATGCAGTATGTATTATGTATTGGTTTTCAATGTCTCTCTACAAATGAGCTGTTCTGTGTGTGCGTGTGTGTGCGTGCGTGCGTGCATGCGTGTGTATGTGCGTGTGTGCGTGTGTGTGCGCATGTGTGCCTGTGTGTGTGTGTGTGTGTGCGTGCGTGTGCGCGGGGGATGTTGTCTGTTATGAATATAACAGACTTGTGGAGAGAAGTGCTACGAGGTCAGGCTAAATTAATTCCCAGTCTTTTGTCCCTTAAGTCACATTATGGAGCATAATATTAGGCCTGAGTTAGAAACACTTAGAGAAACAAGTGTTTGAGAATAACAGCACCACAGCGTCTAGCAGTTAACAACACTACAGCAGTCACAACACTGCTTATGTGAGTGGGATATGGGCGTGTGTGTGTGCATGTGTGTCTGTGTGTGTGTGCGTGTGCATGCGTGCACATGTGTGTGATGTGCTGTGAGCAACGGAGAAAGAGAGAAGACTTTGGCCAACAGAATAAGTTTACCAGAACCCCCCCTCCCCCACAACACACACACACTCCTAATAGTGGCTAAGGGTGGTTTTACTGCACAACCCCAGGGAGACTACTGTGGCCAAATCTAAAACACGGCTTTATGTAGATTGAATGTTTTATAGTTATAGACATACAGTAATGCTTTAGAGTGGGAACGGTCTGGAGTGAGCTCAGCCTCAATCCTAATACTTAAACCAGCATGAGAATGGCAACCAGGAACTACCAATATTATATAATGTAATGGAATACATTCCTAAGATGTTAAGGTGAATTATGGCATGGCTTATATACTGTATGCTCTGCATGTGACGTTTGTATAGGACGCTGTAGGTAGAGTGGATGTTTTGATATAAAAAAGTATTTTCGACACACCAACATGAACCAGGCCAACGCAAATCAATCTGATTCCACCTGAACAAGGGGGATGGGCGTGATATATCCTCACCCCTCAGTTTCATAGGGATCTTAATCAGTACCCCAACTTTTACCGAGTCGGTACCTGCAAATTCTGATGTTTAATAACATCCATAGTTACAATTGCATATTGTTTGATATGATCATTCATATTTAAGATAAGATAAGATAAGATAAGATAAGATGTACCTTTATTAATCCCCCGTAGAAGAAATTCTGATTGGTTGCAGCAGCACATTTAAGATAAGCTGCAGGTTTATCGATTTATTTGTTAATGGGGAAAATATATCTAACTGTCTGTTGTTGACCAGTGATCATGTTACTTATTATCATGTTGATCAATGATATAGGCATGTTGACCAGTGATCATGTAGGCATGTTGACCAGTGTTGATTGTGTATTCTACATTCAGTAGCAGCCTGTCCCATCATGACTTTGTGTGTTAAACCATTAGCATAGCTCATCAAGCATAGTACAAGCTTAAAAGTTGAGACCTTGCTCACAATTTGGTCCACAACACAGAAAATATCTCTACTGCTCCGTATGTGCCTTTGTGTGTGATAAAGAAAGAAAGAAAAAAAGAAAGAAAGAAAGACTGCTACATACTGGTGTGTGCAGTCATTGGTCTTATTATAACATTCTTTCATGCTTCGGTCAAAAGGCAAATCACGTGCAAGTATTTGTGAGTGCATGTGTAAGTGTGGATCTTTTTCAGCTCCACCCCTTTTACACAAGAAACAGGAAATACAGGATGTTTTCTGTGTTATTATTATGCAAATCAACGCTCTGTGTTATGGTATTCTTTAAAGCTTTTAAAATCTTGCTTAATATTGAAGACAATCGATACATTGTTACTTTCTGCTCTACTTAGCTATAACAAATTTTGTTAGAACTTTACTTATTTTATTCAAGTGTACTACACAATTAAAGAAGATTGAAACTTTGTAACTGAAAGTAAGTTGTTCCATTGTGCTGAGGGAAGGAAATATTACAGGAAATATACAGAGGCAAAATGGCTACCAGTTCACGTCCTTCTGAGGTCGACTGCACCTGCACTGTCTGCTGTGACATATTTAAGGATCCTGTTGTCCTGTTGTGTGGTCACAGCTTCTGTAAGGACTGTCTCCAGGAATGGTGGCGGCAGAGTGAGTTCAAGACATGTCCGCTCTGTAAGGAAATGTTCAAATTGCGTCAACCTCCTCGCAATCTTGCGCTGAAAAACGTGTCAGACACCATGAGACAGGAGATCAGTCAGAGAGCGTCAGCAGAGAAACTCTGCAGTGTGCACGGTGAGAAGCTCAAGCTCTACTGTCAGGAAGATCAACAGCCTGTCTGTGTCATTTGTCGGGATGCTAAACAACACAAGAATCACAACTGTGTACCCGTCAATGAAGCTGCAGAAGACCAAAAGGTGAGGGACCCTCCTGACCTGCTGTATATTAGTTGGGGTAAATTATTGTTTAGCACAATAGGCTAGACACACACATTTGTGAACCATAATGTTTAAAAAAATATCAACAGGACTAATAGGGCAGATATTTGGGGTGGTAATAATTTGATGTGAGTCAAATTAATAATTACAGATAATTGCTTGTTATTACAGACGCAACTTAATGGGACTCTGAAGCACCTAAAAAGAAAACTCGGACTAATGAAGTCGGTAAAGCTCAACAATGAGAAAATTGCAAGCCACATCCAGGTAAATCACAGCCGTGCTATAGCCTAAACCAATACTGATTGTGTTGTCTTGTCCATTAGAAAATGCTTTACATTGGATTACATTGTAATTACTTAACAACGTTTAGACAAAACCCTTAAAGCGAATATAGGGTACATGATAATGAGATTAAGCGAATATAACTTAAATATATTTTAAATCACATACTCATTGTGAGCTGGAGATCCTTTTTGCCAGACCGCGTGTAGTGGGACCGGCCAATATGAGCAAACGTCGCTAACTGACCGACCGACCGACCAACCGACCGACCGACCGACCGACCGACTTAGTTAAAAAGTGCGTGCTCTACATTAGACAGTAGGCCTAGGTGGTGTTAAATCACCAATAGCATTGGATCACAACTTCTGTAGTGTTTCACAGAGAAACCTTGCATGTTGAGCCATGCGTAGAACTGAGCCCTGCGTGGAACCTATCTTAATCCCGCTCCCGCTGAACTTCTGCCACATGCACCCACGAACAGAAATAGACTACATTACAAATAAGGTTTTGCTTGATTTTGCACACTGTTGTAGCGCTACATAGGCTATGAGTAGAACTGTAAGCTACTGTATCTCCATCCATCCATCCATCCATCTTCTCCCGCTTATCCGGAGTCGTGTCGTAAGTAAGTAAGTAATTAAGTGAAGTTTATTTATAGAGCACCTTTCACAGACAAAGGTCACAAAGTGCTGTACAGTCAAAGAAATGCAAGTAAATACAATCCTACACTGTACAAAATAAAAGTACATTATAATATAAAACAAAAACCTAACACCATGTTGCTAACTAAAAGCTTGTCGAAAAAGATGTGTCTTGAGCTGTTTTTTACACCGAATCTAAGGCTCTAAGGCTAAGGTCGTGGAGGCAGCAGCTCCAGCAAGGGCCCCCAAACATCCCTTTCCCGAGCCACATTAGCAAGCTCTGACTGGGGGATCCCGAGACGTTCTCAGGCCAGTGTTGAGAAATAATCGCTCCACCTAGTCCTGGGTTTTCCCAGAGGCCTCCTCCCAGCTGGACGTGCCTGGAACATGTCCCAAATAAGGCGCCCAGGGGGCATCCTTACTAGATACCCGTACCACCTCAACTGGTCCTTTCGACGCAAAGGAGCAGCGAATCTACTCCGAGTTCTACTCCGCCAGCCTCTGCCGCCCGGGTCTGGTCCATCAAGGCCCATGACCTTCAATGCCACCCATATGAGAGCACACCTGACCCACACAGTTCCTCCCAAGAGTGGGATGAAGAGGAGGATAATGCTTTGTTCACACTGCACACAAATCTGGCCCTTATCTGATATTTTTAAATCGGATACATATATGATTGTTTTAATATGCTATTGTTCACCTATAACCTAACCTAACCTGGTTAACCCTAAAGTTAAAAAGAAATCAGCAGGATTTAGAGCATTCTCACATAACTGATGTTAGGGGTGCTAGTACTGTTTAGTCCATCAAAATACATTTACAAACGATTTTATAATGAGGCATTTAGTCCTCTGCTTAGAGGCCTAAATAGGTACTGTATATATACATTAGTCTCCTTTGTGTTGTTTTTGTGCCCCTCATTTTCTTTCACTTTCCCCGATTTTGGTAAATGCTGTCAAGAACCTGGAAACTGCGTGGATGGTATGGCTCCTGCCCGGTGATGTCATCAGAGGGAGATGTTGCCATGGCCATGGACAATGTGAGGAGGGCGGTGGCTGCCTTTCTTGCAGCTATGTCTCCTGTGTTGGGAGAGGGTTCTATGCATAACCAATGAATGCGTGGTGATTGGGAGAAGCAGAACCAATGGATGTGTGGTGAATGGGAGAAGCTGTCATAATCCTGGACACTGTTTGTATGGTACAGGTGGTCGTATACTGCTCGGTAAGGGAGTGTTGTCTTGGGGAAATGCTGCCATGGCCCCGACAATGTGTGGATGGCGGTGGCTGCCTTTACCGCAGCCATGTCTCCTGTGAAGGTGTAGTGCTATACAGACCCAGTGCTTGTTGAGCGGACCTGGTCCTATCTATTGCAGTGACACATCCTCAGACCTGGGGCAAATTTTCTGTGGCATCTGTCAATACTACATTTGATGGACCACTCATAATATACTAACAACCAAGTGTATCACATTTCTACAATGTGTTAGTTTGTATTTCCTGCACAATGTGATACATTTTGATACATTATACAATGTGTAATTGTTCATTCTTGTTGCCCTGTCTTTGGTGGAAATGCTTATATTACATTTAACAATAGATTCGTGGTTTACTTTTAGTTGATTTTCCAATGGTTCCCTTCAGCTCCAGGCCCAGCAGGCAGAGACAGGGATAAAAGAGGAGTTTAAGAAGTTTTACCAGTTCCTGGAAGCAGAAGAAGCTACTAGGATTAAAGCCGTGAGAAACGAGGCGGTGATAAAAGGTGAAACTATGAAGATACAGATTGTAAATTTGACTACAGAGATCTGCACCCTTACAGAAAAGATCAAAGCTGTGGAGGATGAACTCAAAGCTAACGATCTTACAATTGTGCTGGTAAAGAAAAACATCTACATTCATTGTTTAATTGCATATCAAGTAAAAAAGAAATAGCAATCTAGTCTAATTATCTTTTCAATTTTCTTCATTCAAGAATTTCAAGTCCACAATGGAGAGGTGAGTGTGCCTATTTTGTCCCACTGTACTCTCATGGACATCAACCACGGTACTGATATGATGGCATCTGACTATTCTGCAGAGCCCAGTGTACTCTGGCAGATCCAGAGAGTCCACCAGGGGCTCTGATTGATCAGGCCAAACATTTGGGGAACCTGCTGTTCAATGTCTGGTGCAAAATGAAGGATAGAATCCAGTACAGTAAGACATTTCTTATTTATTATATATATATATCTTTTTTATATCCCTGCACTAGACTTTGCATGTGCACAATAAACCTTGGGCACATTCACACAGAATGGTGGAGTGATGTCAGCTAAATGTAATTCTTCCCAACTGGGATATTATGATGATTGGAGGCAAAAATAGTTCAGGTGATATGCATGCATGACTTGAAAATACCCTGCCAAAAGTGAAAAATACTTAAAAATAGTTTAAAAATACACACCGAACCTCACCGTAGCTATAAGAAAGGGAAGATTTAGAAAGGGAAGACAATATGTAGGTAACTATAATACACTGCCAATGTATTTACATCAGATACTGTGAGTAATGTTCAGAATAATGTTTCCATTCTTTACCTATAGCCCCTGTTATCCTGGACCCCAACAGTGCCAGCACAAACATGAAGATTTCAGAGAATCTAACTAGAAGTACAACAGATATAGTTAATAATAATCTCCCAAATAACCCAGAGAGGTTCTTAAATTCTTATTTTGTCCTGGGATCTGAAGCCATTATCTCCGGAAGGCACCATTGGGATGTTGAGATGGAATGTTTCTGGACAATTGGTGTGACTGAAATGACTAAGGGGATGAAACATGGTTTTACGTGGAGTATTGCCCCGCATAGTAGTTTAGATATTGTTGAACATACGCCTGATAATGAAAGGTTAGTATCTTTTGACGAACAATTCTCCAACAAGATCAGGGTGCAGCTAGATTATGACCAAGGGAAACTGTCCTTTTGTGACCTTGACAGGAAAGTGGTTCTAATCACCATGACATGCAAGTTCACAAAGCCAGTGTTTCCTTTCTTTGACTGCTGTGTAAAAATCCTTCCAGCTGACTTCTCAGTCAGCACCAGAGTACACGGTTAAATGTCTTTTTCTGACAGAAATCAAGTGCATGCAATATTATACAGTAATATTGGGGCATGACAGGATGGTCAACTGTCAACAAATGCAGCCTACAGCACCTTCTCCCTATTATTTGTACTCACTATGTCACTTTAGACAAAATTGTCTGCTATATGATGAAAATATAAATGTGTTTTTTAAGATTCCTTAAAACTTCCATGTTATAAAATATATTTCAGTATGTATGTTGTCATACTTTCTGTCATAATGAACATGTTTATGCACTTCTTTGAACTTTCTATACAATTATATTGCTTTAATAAAAAACAGAAATAGTATGTGAATTATTGAATTAATAAATCTTCAATATCCCATACCATAGCACATTATATTACTACTAACTATACTATAATAGTATGGTATTGGTATATTATTTAGAAAATGTGTAACACATTAACACCCCTTTGCTCCCACTGAGTATAATACTTCAGATGTTATATTACACAGCGTCCAATTTTTCTCTTGCTTAGATGATTAAATAAACACATTAGTTAATCTATGGACATTTCAAAGGATAGAGCGTTGTTTTTGTGTGTTTGTGCACATGGGCCAACACTTTTATTAAGCATACATATGTACTATACCTGAGTTTGTGTACATACAGCATGTGCATAAAATATGTTTCCATGTTACATGAGGACATATAAGTCACCAATTTCCCTCAGAACATGCCTGCTATGAGTAGCCTGGAAAAGAAGCGTCAGGAAAACGTAAAGAAGAAAAGACAACAGGTTAGAAGAAGAACATGAATGAAACATCAAAGGGACGTGAACTCACTGTGGTCCTGGGGAAAACTCATCTCTGAGCCGGAGCCAAAGCGGTAAGCAGAGCCGACAGACAGACAAACGAGGCAGAAAATACCAGGAAGACATGTCAATGGCCCAAGGTTGGATGGAGACGGAGGCTGTATAACGTCTCTGGACTAGTGTCTACATAATACAGTATGGCAGGCCTTCTGGATGGGGAAAGGTATACAGTTAGACAGGTACACTGTAAAACGAGAATAAAATATGACCGTCAGGGCTGCTTATGAGTGGGACTTCACTCAGTCAATCAGTGCAAGATTGAAGATTGAAGTGCATACACATGCAATTGAATGCGGTTGTGCTCCCATATGCTCCTTGTTTGCAGGTCTCTCTTGGTCACTCTGCTCATTATGCTGCGGTCTGGATCTCTTCAAGAATCACAGGTCTCTCTCTCTCTCTCTTTCCCCTCTCTCTCTCTCTCTCTCTCTCTCGCAGGGTCTTCATTGTTGTGTTTGGCAGGGTTTTGATACTCACTGAAAAAAACAGCAGCACGTGTCCTCAGCAATCATAATCATGGAGTCCCCACTGGTCTCTCTCTCTCTCTCACACACACACACACACACACTTACACACAGTGAGATTCTGTCTGGTCTGTACAATGTTCTAGATGCAGTTTGACTCTGTCAGGACCTCACAAGAGGATATGAGGAGAGAAGGAAGAAGGAAAGGGCTTTGGAAAAGGAAGGAAGGAAGGAATGGGGAGAGTACATGAAGCATTATTTGTGGAAATTAAATATAATATCCTAGACCGAACGCATGCACGAGGAAGGGACAGTGTTTTTTTTCCTCTCTCTTGCTTATTCTCACACACACACACACACACACACACTGGTCAGCCTATGGTCAAGTGGTGTGATAAAGTGCTGTCTGCTCCTCCTTCACTCTCCAAGCCCCCGGAGAGAAGATCAATACTCACTCAGCATCGGGTTACCGCTAATGTCCTCACGTCTTTAACCAGGCAGGGGTGAGTGTCTCTATGTGTCTACGTGTGTGTATGTGCATGTGCCCCTGGTGTGACCCTGGTTATCATTATCATTAAATGTCAATGAGGGACAGAGGAGAATAACCGAAGTAAAGATATCAACAGCACTGAACCACAGCGCCCTCTATGGACATGGATGGAAAACTGCAGAACAAAGATAATGAACATATTGCATTATAATGTATGACACAAACCTTAGATGCAATAGAAACATTCTAAGTTTTAAAAAACTTTTAGCTGGAACATACTGTATGGTCATGTTTAATAATAATTTAACATTATTCATGTAACTTATTTGGCTTGACCCATTTTTAACACACACGCTCCGTGACTCAAAGACTTTATCTCCCTAAGATGGTGTACACCAGATTTGGGATGTGCTTTTCTATTCAAGGAGCCTTTATCATCTACTGCTACAGTTTGTACTGATTAGTGCTCTGAGAGAGATTCACAGCAGTCTGAAGATGAACTAGAAGAACATCCTGGAAAGCCCTCTGAGAAGCGTCTACGCTTTGCTTGATCACGCTCTGCTCATCCGTGTTCTCACCTCCACCTTCTGCTCTCTTCTCTGTCCCCGCATATCTCCCTCCATCTCTCCATCTCTCCATCCCAATCAATCTGTCCCTCCCTCACTAATGCACCCTTTCATGTGCTCTCGTATTTCTCTCTCTCTCTCTCTCTCTCTCTCTCTCTCTCTCTCTCTCTCTCTCTCTCTCTCTGTGTCCCCCGATGTGTCATGGCCCTTTTCTAAGCCCGCTACATTTTTGGGGGGTAATCTGAACCCCTTCCCCAACACACACACACATACACACCACTCCCACCATTTCTCCCTAGGGTGTTCCGCTATGTTCATTCAAGCAAGAGGTCTGGACTGAATAGCAATGGGGGAGGAGCGTTGGTTCTTCATGAGACAATGAGCTAATAAACATGTAGCTTGTATATTACAGCAAGACTCCTCCTCTACCACCCACCTGACAGCTATAGGGACAGAATATGCAGGTACCTTATTATAGTACATGACACATGTCTTTTCCATGCGTTGTGTGCAGCTACTGTACCTGTGCCATCTGTCCCCCTCACATCCCACAGCTGTCAGGGCTATCCGGACACCGGGCCAAAACACTCTGCGTTGTTCTGGTCTTCCTCATCGCCCACCTGCAGCCCCGGTGTTATTGTGTGACTTTAACATCTGCGTTTCTGACATGTCCTCTGTTTGCGTTGTGGAACATCCCATCTCGTTAAAGCTATGTGTTTTTGCACTGTCCCACCCAAGTTATTTGCCGCTTTTCTCATGCTAATTGCACATGCAGTATGTTGTATGTCTCTGGCTTCATTTCTCCACAGCCGTTCTTGCGCTCGCTCGCTCGCTCTCTCTCCTCTTCACCTCTCTCTCTCTCTTGAGTTCACCTCAACTCTCTTTCTCCCTGCATCTCTTCCCGGTATCCTGTTGTCCATAAACACTTGTGCTCTCTTCAATGATGCATGCACGCACACACACACACACACACACACGCACACGCACCTACACATGTTGTTGCAATGCCCCAGACGGTCCCTCCACAGTGTGTCTGCCCCAAGGGACCTTGGGTAACCCATACCCTGTACCTGCCAACTGCTGTGTCACAAAGAAGCTCTCATTACAAACACACACACACACACACACACACGCACGCACGCACACACACACGCACACACACACACACACACAATCGCAAGAACATACATATACATTAATTTGTGCCCACATACAACATTATAACATTATAACATTATAACATTTAAACAATATAAGAATATAACATTATAACAATATATAATTTTAACATTATAACAATATAACAATATAATAATATAGCAATATAACATAACATAACAATATAATATTATAACAATAAAACATTATAACAATATAACATTTGTTCATAAATCTGAGGTTGGCTGTGTGTGTGTATGTGTGTGTGTGTTGTGTGTGCGTGCACGTGCGTGTGTGTGTTGCTTTTGTGGTTTGCTGTTATTGGCTGTAGGGGGCAAAGCTTAGTTCCACTTCTGGAACACACAGACACATGTGCACAACCACATACACACACAGAAATACACAGAGACTGGCATAGTCATGGACACACACACACACACACACACACACACACACACACACACACACACACACACACACTGTTGTATTGTATGGAAGGAATGCAGTGGTTACACCTGGCAATGCTCTTTAACTAACCTGACTTAGCAGTCTTATCCACCATCCAGGACATCAAGGTCCGTTTTCCAACCCCAGCTGAGTTTGTGACCTGCAGCAGATACACACACACGTGTGCGCGCACATGCGCACGCCGCGCACGCACGCACGCACTGTAGTGTTCTTGCCCCATTTAACAAAATATTGGCTCAGCGTCAAAATGTGTAGGGTGGACACGATTTCCAAAGTGTACATTTTAATTCTGATTTGATTGGAATTACCGTAAAGCGGCCTTAAGACAGACTTAATGGGTTTAGGCAGACTTTAATCCCTGTTTAATGAAGGCTCCGGTGGGCTGTTGGCCTCTGTCATCATCTTGGGCTCAGGCCCATCAAAATCCAGTCAGTGGAACAACCAGCACTTTATGGCAAGTGCAAACCTAGCAAACATGACTGTGTGTACACTCTCAGATATTTTTTTTTATGAAAATGTGCAATAAAAGTTACAAATGCGTCACTGGTACAAAAATATACAAAAGCTATAGAGCATAACAGTGACTGTCCACATTTTTAGAGGCTCTGGTGACGGCAGCCGGAAATACATTTCCCATTCATTTTCTCCATTTACTTTTTGTACAATCCTTATATAAAGAGTTTTAAATAGAAATTTTTAAAAAAAGGTAGCGGTTGTGTACATAAGTTATTTTAATAGTAATAATATTTTAATAATAAAGGAACTATGCGTCACATAAACCCTTACAAATTCTAGAAGATGCATATTCTTCCTAATAAGCAATCATATATATTATTATAATAATATAATACAATCCTTTTCATATAATTTATATTTCTAACATAAACATCGTTCTTTTCAGCGCTAGCAGTACTCACTAGCCAGCTCCACCAATTGTGGGTACTGTAGTTATCTGTGACATAAATCATATAATCTTAAACCAAGGTTGATATCATACAGACTTGTGGCTTCTACAGAAGCATATACCATCGCTTTACAATCTCGTAGCTGGTTGGCTTGGTTTCAAGCTTAACACGCTTTATATATGGAGTTTCTGAAAAGTCAGTGGAGAAAATGAATGTGAAATGTGTAACAGAGTGGAAAACCACATGTTTACCCCAGAAAAGCAAATGTGTACCGTTGGAGGATCATTTTTGTACTTTAATTGAAACATTTCACAATTCTACCCTCAAAGGTACAATCATGTTCCTGTGGGGTACTAATGAGTACCTTTTACAAGTAAAAACCCATAACGTTTTTACCTTTCATTGCCCCTTGTCGTACCTATTTCCTGAAAGGAGTGGAACCATAACCCCTAAAGTGTTTTATAGATTTATATTAAATTGTGTGGGGGTAATGTGCAAATAACATTTTGCATGCACATTTCACTAAACATGATCAATCTATATAAAATATATATATATACACTACAGTAACACTCTCAGGAATAAAGGTATACATTTCACAGATGTACCCTCAAATGTTCCCATGGGGTACAAATAAGTACCTTTTACAAGTAAAAACTCATAGCTTTTTTTTGTTGCACTTTCAGGGTACCACACCAGTGACACGTTTGAACCTTTACCATATGTGCAATTAAAAATCATGAAACATTCTCAAACCTTGTCATAGGGGACAGACCCCTTCATTTGATGGAGCCCTGGTCTGTAGATATCAAGATAAAAACATATTAACTTCTTATGTATTTGCCAAGTCTAGCCAGACCATCGCTGTAGCCTACGCCTGAGAGTGTGCACATCTACTGTATACGTGCACATTCTTGAGAGTGTGCGCATCTACTGTATACATGCACATTCTTGAGATAGTGCACATCTACTGGACGTGCACATTCTTGACGGTGTGAGCGCTCACTCGCTCCCCGGCCCTATGTAACAGGAGTCGGCCCTCCCCTGTCAAAAATAAAAATCATTTGTCCGCTGCACGAGTGTGTCCATTAAAAATGCATGGGGGAGGGAGATGGGTGGGGGAGGGGGAGGAGGCCGCTTGGGAGGAAAGCTGATACCCGGCCCTCCGGAAGGGCATGAGTACCAAGGTGGACAAATGGCATCTAGAGAGAAGGAGAGAGAGAGAGAGAGAGAGAGAGAGAGAGAGAGAGAGAGAGAGAGATGGAGAGAGAATGGCCGATTAAAAGAAAGGTGGTAGAATAATAGTGTATTGTTTCCAAAAAGTACATTGCGTAAATTCTGACATGGGAAATTAAGCCATTATTAAATTATTGTGTTTTTTATGGTGAAAGCCATCTGTTGTTAACCTGGTGTGACCAAACAATATTCACTTTAGGTGAATAGGTCTGGCCATTCTCCACGCAAGTGTTCGCAGTCGTTGCCTCCTACTGGGCGTAGACCTCTGGTTAATTTGGAAACTATTGGACAGCGCT
>JAODTR010000017.1:2180866-2215664 GCA_025399935.1 Amblyopsis rosae
ATGCCATGAACACAGAAAGTACAAAAATGGATAGAGACATACAAAATTAAAACTGGACTTATTTCTCATTTATATCTTCTTTTCAGTCTGAAAGCGAAGCTAAACAATCAGATCATTTAGCCATGCTGTAAACAGATGGGGCTGTACCAAGGGATTCAGGACAAGCTGCGGGGTTTTCCGCCACATCGGCCGTCAGTAAGTGGGTTAGTGATCTTGAGCGGTATCACTACACTGTATAGTATGTCCACCTCCTTAAATGAGTTAGTGTGTGTCTAGAGCCTGTGTCTCTGGGACACCTTTGTGATGAATGGTGCTGCGAAGAGATAGGCTGTAAAAAAGGCTGATTCTGGCATTCAGGGGTGAGATCATTTCCTCAATAAAAAAGCATTGTCCCGAATCATTGCAGCGAGGATTGAATGCTGATTAGGGTATTACAGGGAGCAGAGAGCCTTTGTAAAAATAAATCAAATGAGTTGTTAGTTAATGTAGAGGACCCTCCTACTGCTGTGGCCAGAGAAACAGGACGTCTGAAGGAGGAAGGGAATGGTTACACGTTGCATACAAACTGTTTTTCACGGTTACCTTGTCTGACATTGTGCGCCTGGTCAACAAATAATTGTGTTCTTGAACAGTTTAATGCACGTGTTATCATCCAAAGTAATAGATTTGTATTTATATATTTAAAAAAATGTCAAAAGCATATGTTTCCCACTACAGAAAAGTCACATATTTGTATGTTAACCTATTGTGTGGTCAGTTTTGATGTCTGAAGGGATTCAAATAAAATATATTTTGAAATGTTTAGGCTAGATCTACCTAATATTGATTACCGCATTCCAAAATTCCTTTACAATAAAAGTGGTGTAAACCCCAGGTGTGACATTATTATGTCTTATAACAAATCGTCTTTGACCCTTCCACTCCAAGGGCATGTAAAAAAAAAGAGTAACAGCTGAAATTTAACATTTAAGCATTAGGGAGAAAGAGAGAGAAAATACTGTCCAAAATTACAGTTGAAAGATGGAACCATATGGGCCTCTAAAGGTCCCCCCCCACTTCCCCTGCACACACACACATTAGATATGTGGAATTGTAAATAGATATGCTGCAATGCATAAACCTACATCAGGTCATATCTCACAGTAATGTAGCTACTGTATATGTAGGGAGAGCAAAATCTCCAGTGCAAGATAAGATTTTGAGCAGATTCACACAAGCTTAGCATTTACAGTACGTATCCTAGATACATGGCCTAGAATAAGAACCTTTTCCTGCCCTAAAAATGCTGCAGCTGCAGTAGTGAAAATGTGAGGAATTGTTTTTTTATACTGCATCAGCTGTCATTCTGAATTATACCCCTCACAACAGAAGGAATGATAAGCTTACAGGCCTAACAGGTGTACTATGCATGAGAGGAAAAAAACTAAACTATAGCATAGTAGTATGCCTATGCCAAATGGTATATTGTGTTGTTTAAAGTTTCTTCTCTCTTAAGTATCTACTGTTTCACACTCTGGAGCAGTTGACTCAACAACAACACACCTTTTAGTAGGCCTATACTGTGCTGTAGTTTTCTACTGCCATCATGTGGCAATTTATTGTAGGCGCCTTCAGATAAAATGTGTGCCCTAGACATCAGATATTCTTGTTATCTTAGATACTTTAAATATTTATCAAATAGAGTCAAATAACTATCAGAGAACAGAACACCTAAACTGTTTAAAAAGGTCTAGCTGAACAGTTACAGTAACTATAATTTTTTCACTTTCAGGCTCAACTGAAGGGTCCAATCAAGAACCTCATGTCTATCTAAACATGTCCAATAGTATACTACCATAGAACACGATGTGATACATACAAGCTTACAGAGAACCGTCGGCTTGGCATCAGATAAAGAAATGATACATCTAGCATCATGGTGACGAGCTGAAACCCGACACACACACGTTTGTTGCCATGACACTACAAGAGAGAAGAGCGAGGGTCGATGGGGGTTAGAACACCATGCACTTTGTCCAGTGCTCTCTCAAGACACCTTAAATTGGACCATATCGTTGTAGTCCACCAACACGAAGCCAGGACTGGACCAGCAGATACAGGGGTGTTGCTAAGGCTTTGCAAAACTTGTTCAAATGGTTTGCTTATCCCTCAACTCTGCCCTGTGGTGTTGCAGTAAGGTTGCCGTCGGCCAGCAGAGGTGTAAAATATTGATAAGGCAACAGGCGTGGTCCTGAACGCACAGTGGGACTTTGGCCTTTGTGATCGATGCAGTACACAGCAAGGGGGTGTCAGCACCCGCCAAACAGCCTAAACCACGGACCCCAACACTGGTGAGCAGATGCTTAAAACACACATTTTTATACCATCCTGACTAAAGCATACTACTTTATATATTACTGTTTGTGTGTGTACAAAGACAATCACATTAATATTCACTAATTTACCGACGCTTACATGTACTTGCATATTGCAATTAAAGTCACTATAGATTACGATCAGTATATTACCATTTTGAGCAATTTCCTGTCAACATATGTAGGCCTACATAAAGCTGGGATCTGCTCTGAGATATGGATAGGAGATATGGAAAGAGATATGGATGAGGGAACCATTGGGTTTGGAAGCTGCACAAGACTGCTTGCAGGAAACTAGGCCAAGAAAGCCACTAACATCTCCGATTTCAGCCTTATCTTCCTCCACGTGAGATCACGTTTCGTTCTCTAAAACGTTATGTTTCGTGTCATCATTATTGCCATGCTAAAACTCTATAGAAGTATAGGGAATGACATATTTCACAGTCATAAACACATCATCAGTCCCCAGATAAAGGCACGTGGAATACGTTAACTATTTGGGGTATGTCGGCCCTGCCAGACTTTTCGAGACATTAAAATGCATCACAAATTACGCTGGGGAATCTAAAACTTAGTCTGAACTGTTGATATAACCCAATAATATCTTAGCCTTCTCCCTCCCACCAATCGTTGCATGTTGGGTTAAGATTGATCAATTTCTCATTGACATCATCCCCTTGTGTGTGTGTGTGTGTGTGTTTGTGCGTGTCTTAGTAGCAGTACATACGACTGGTTTATATAATTATGCGTTATGTGTTTACGCTGCGTTGTTATTATTAACGTTCAGCACTTTCTCCAATCAGATCCTTCGTCGTTCTCTCCACCTGGGGGAGCCAGCGAGCAGGCCAAGGCGGGCCAGACGCTGGAAGGCCCGCTTGCCTTCTACAGGCAGCTGTGGTTCGCTGCGGTGATAGCAGGCGTAGCTCTGTTGCTGCTGGCCGTCGTCATAGCGATCATCCTAAACAAGGTGAGGGAAGGGCCTGTCGTGTCACCAGTCTGTGTGCGTGTGTGTGTGTGTGTGTGTGCGTTCTTCCTAACCTATGTAAAAGAATGTATAGTTAATTCAATGCAATCGTAAACAAAAAATAAATGAATTAGTGTGTATAGAACTGCACACATAGAATGGCTGCTTTTTTCTTGATCCTTCCGAAGACCCTCAACAGACCCCCATTCACAAGGGAGAGGTCCCCTCTGGTGGACCTTCCCCTACAGAAGAAGAGGCCCATGGCAGTCTATCCCAGCGCATCCTATCTGGTTAGGCTTGTGTTCACCTTACCTTATTACTAGAGCCTATTAGTTGTATTGTATAAAATGCTTTCACTCAATGTGTAGTCTTATTAATATCCCCTCAGTCTCCACAGAGACATTTCACCAATGTCCCTGGGCATTTCAATGCTATACAGCTTTCTTCTGTGGGAGCCTTATGCAGTGGTCTATAACCAACAACCTCATAATTGTCTCAGTTTGACTCAGTGCCCGACACGACAGGATTCTCAAACAGCGTTACTCTCAAGGCATTCACGTTGCATGAAGAGGTAACGCCCATTGCCTCATTAACATGTACAGCACATTAACACACACACACACGAGCATGTCAGTTTCACAGCACGTTGAACATTTGCCATGCAGGAAACGCTGGATATCAAGTGTGAAGCGGCACTAGATGACGAACTCGGCATCCTCAACGTGTCAATGCTCCACGGCTCGGCTCAAGAGCACTATGAGAACTCCCTGCGGCGCAGCGTTAGCCAGGTCATGGAAGAAAAGACCCAGAGAGGAGATGACGATGTGTGGGATTCCCGCATCAGAGGTCATGACAGTGGGATGGTGAGGGACCTCAAAAACATGCAGAAGCATTATAAATTATAATATATTTAAACTAATGTTTCTTTATTAACATGATAAATACTTAGTTGGACATGTTTTGGCTTTTTCCAGAGTCAAAATAATAAATAATATAATTAGGTTTGCATTATGAAATTACTATAGGTATGCTTGTTTTTGTGCATATGCATCTCTTGTATATCACCTTCCCTTAATTCATACATTTTTTTTTTGTTGTTCCTTTTATAGTTTATGGAAGATGAGGAATTTGTTGATTCCATTAAAGGCTTCAGCACTGTCAGAAAAGAACACACCATGTTTACTGACACCAATCTATGACCCTAAAGATCTATGGACCTGATCAGGCTAACTGTAAGCATTGAGAGAATAGAACTTATGTCCGATGTGGCAAGCCACTGCTCAATATATTATATTCTTAAAAAAATAAAACCAAACAAAAGCTGTAAGGGCAAAGCTATCTGTAATGGAAAAGTATTGTCCTTGTTGAGTTTGTTTTAATGTTTTGCTGGATATACTCTGGTATAATGTTACCGTATGAAGCTATTTTCATTGCATTAGTTATTAGAGTTGGTGGAAGGACCCTTAAAAACAATCTGTTTTTCTAAGAATTTGTAAAGTTTTTAATTGAGATTGTTCCACTCTCCTGCAATATGTACAATGCATGAGGACATTCTGTATATGGTTATAAATCATTCCAAATTTATTTTGTACAGACCTGCCAATCAAACCTTTCGAGTGTACCAGATATAAGCAGAAAAGTGACAGTTAACCCACGCAGAACTGAGGTTCTCTTTTCCCTCCCGACACACTGGTGCACACACTATTTGTAAATGCAATCAAAATTATTGAATTGAATCAATTAAATCAAGTAAAAAAAACATTGGAAAACAATTTCTTTAAATTAATCTATATGACTTTATACCACAATATGTCATACGGTATAGCCTACTAAAGCAACTTCTCTAAGATCAAAACAAATGCTTCACATGTATCAACAGCACACAAGCACAGTGTGAGTTATGTAATTCACCACTCAGGTAGCAGTAACTCCACTATAAAGAATATAATTTGCTGTTATATTAGAGGTCAAAATATCATATTTAAGTAGACTACATGTTACAATGTTTAACATGTTCACAAATGAAACATTTCTTCCCAGTGAACAAGGGTAGGAATGTACATTGCAGCATTTTTGCAAGTTTTTTGATAGGTATGACATAAAATGTTATGGGTATACAGATTTATTAATTTAAAAAGTTTGTCAAAATGTTCTGTTATCTATACAGACAAGCCAAAATCCATCAATCTAGCATATTCATTTATTTGAAAGGAGCTGCAACACAATCTTGGCACAAATACTTGTACCACTACAGTCAATAATATGGTTACAAAACAAACATTTATATAATAAATTAATATACTGCAGTACGTACCACATTAGACAAAAAAAAAAAGACCAAAAAAAGAAAAAGTATATTGCATTTAAAACAAAAGTTGATTCAACATACAAAACTTCAGGCATTTATAAAGGCAGCATCTGCTGCTTGTTTTATATATAAATATAAATCTCTACGGTGGGATTCCACTGATATGGCAGTTAAAAAGACCTAATAGAATAGAGATTATCCTAAAATAACCCAATTAGGTGCATTACAGAACCCATATTTAGGATTTAACGACACCAATGTCAAGGTGCTCTCAGACATAAGCACTTTCAGAGGGTTTACAATATATCCCACCACTGATGCTGTATTCCAGACAAGTTGTATATATGGAAAAGCCCCCCACCTATATATACATATACACACACACACACACACACACACACACACACACAGACAGACAGACAGACAGACAGACAGACGTGCACGCACACACAAATAAACGTAACATGGTGCCATTCGTCTTAAGACAATTAAGCAATTAAATGCATCACTGGAGTCCCTCCATGACAATAAACCCTGCTATGCTTTCTGTTATTACATCTGTAGTACCAAATATACAAAACACCAGATTGTCAAGTTAAACTGTTTTTGTTTCGTTTTGAATATCAGTCAGATAGCTTTTTCAAGTGAGTTATTCCCACATCTAATTGTCTGGAATGCAGCACGAGTAACCGTTTCTTAAGGAGCACAAACACACATTACCATGCAGATTTAATTTAGAATATTGGCTTTACTGGTCTGTGCAGGTGTCTCTTTAGTTTGATATTAATACTACAGGATACAAACAGCAGTAACTGACATGTGCTCATAGCAGTTAACCGCATGCAGCACTTGTAGGTTGTGCAAAACCAATCACTACAAACGCCAACATCAACTGTTGTGTTTTCCTCATCTCCTTGCTACAGGACACACAACAGCTATGGTTAAGCTTTGTAGTTCATATATTAATGTCAAACTATAGGTACAATGTTAATTTAGGAAGGAGGAGACATTACACTGAATCAAAATAAAAAATTTAAATTTTTCCACTGAACTTCTGAAAGCAGACATGCTCATTCAGACTGAACATTCATTTGTATGGAGCAATTTAAGCTATGGCCAGCTGTTACAACTAGGCTACCCCTACTAGACTGCAGACATTCAGATGCTACTACAACAGCCGATGGTCTTCGCAGGTGCAACTATTGAAGTGCTATTGCTACGACCTAGGACATAAAATCTCAATGAACTCTCAACCAAAATCCAAATAAAACTATCTTCTACAACAGATAACCTGTCACTTTCCAAATGGACATCCACTTGCATTCCAATCGGCTCGCTCAGTTTTTCTGTGATATCTCTAAATGGTTGGATAGCACAAGACGCGTCGACACTTAACAATAGTTACACATTACTGGTGTCTCCCTATAGATGATAACACTGATGGTACTACCTGAGAACTAGAACAGGCCTGGTCTAAAGGACATGGTATTCTCAATTTACAGAGTCTGGGATCTAAAGGTTAGCTTACTAGTTGCCTATAGACATTTGCTGTGTTCAGCATATTAGTAGTAATAATGAGAATAACATTAAAAACAATATTTGAGACTGTTCAAATATATTTGTAAACCCCTCCAGTAAAACCTATCAATACGGTATTAAAAGGTTTTACTGGAGGGGTATTGACAATACCTACACCACAACTGGAAATTTGCATCTAACCTTCTACACACCATTAAAGGGTAGAATGAAGACATAAAACACAGCATGATAATAAAACATGGGGAAATAATCTACAATGTGTCAAAATATATGAATGTCTCAACACAAGTACTTTTGATGCAAAGATGCTAAGTGTGAGGTATATACATAGTTCTATGGGTATATAGAGCAATGTCCTATGGTAGATGTAGAGTGTTGCTACTTGAGGGTCAGAGTTCAACAATTAGTATTTACACGACATCACTATGCCATACTGTGGCTGCAACTGGCCCTAACCACTAAAAACTCTTTATCCAAAAATATTATGCTATATATAATATGTTACATGTTTGTTCTCTCAGCAACTTTTGATTTCAAGTTCCCTTTTTTGAAGATATCATAAAAAATAAGTGTTTCAAATGTGCGGTTAAGTATAGAAAATATGTAATTTCACCATTAGACTATTACATCTACAGTATATTTATAATTAAGCAACATTCAATTCAGGTTTAACTACCATATTGGATTTGAGTAAAAGGGGTTTTCATTGATCCTGAGAAAGCAGAATATTAAAGATGTCAACGCTTTCCACAAAAAGGAGAGAAAGAAAGAATAAAACAAGGCATCTTGCACTGAATTTAACATCTAGCAAAAGGGAATTTCTGGGATTTGTATTCTCAGGGATGAACTGAACTCATGCAAATTATTTTTCGATTTACAAAATAAATTCAGGGCTGGGCTGCATCTCCATGCTACGATGTGGCCTGCGTACACAGTTAACAGGCCATCGAAGCAAAACCCAGCCACTCACATCCCCTTGATAAACAGCCACTGGCTAATCAGTGGGTGCTCTGTGGAGAAGTAATACTGACTACTGGCTGACATAGAGAAGTCATGCACACAGAACTTTAAAAACAAAGAGATTATAGCAAGTCACATTCATGAGGATACAGATTAAGAAATAATCAAGCCACTGGTAAACCGTTAAAATGTAGATCGTTTTAGGGAACAACAACAACGTGGCAGAAAAACATGCACATAACACTCTACAAACATAGGGGGTGGGGCTATGATTCTCACGACCTAAAATACTCCCAAAGTTCTCAGTGGAAGGTTCTGGAAACATCAGGCCTGGTCTCCATCCTTATGTGGGGCAAAGAACTATAAAAACAAGATGAGAAATTATGCATTAAACCAATATCACTCCAGTCAGCTACAATAGTGTGTCGAGTGGAGATTAGCAACTAAAGGTGGGGGGAGGCTATTAGCGCTAAACTTCAGATGATGAATGGCAGTACTACTGTACAAGCTATCTGATCGGGGGTGAAAGGTCAGATTAGGTTACATGAAGTGTGACCACAAGCGCCGCACAGCATGTGCACTGCGGCATAGTCGAGTTAGACGGGCATTGCATTACGGGAGAACTATGCTGGCAGACACAGAGAGAGAGAGAGGGAACATAATGTGGTCAACTGGACACAGAGACAAGTGTAGTAGAAACTAAACATCCAGACGTTTTAACGTGCCAGTGCCTCACAAACCTCCGTCTCTGTGGTACTCATACCACAGCTAGCAAGAGGGCAATGCAGCGAGGATGAGAGACAAGGAAGGCAAAGGGTCAAATAAAAGCGGAAGGCCTTTTGTTGGTTTTTATTTTATTACGTTTTATCATTTTAGACCATACCATTAAAAAGGAACAACTTGCACTTGTGTATTACTCCCCACAAACAGCAGATGGCAGAGGTGTGCAAGATTCTAACTCCAATTTCATGGAATGTTGCTAATATGAAGGCATTCTTGCAACAGATTGGACTGCAGTAATATTGTTTATTGAAATGCAATGTGATTGTGCTTCTTACCTTTGAGAATGTAGTCTGTTAGCAGGCTTGGTACCTTTTCACTGTCATCCCTCATGGCATGGAGGACTAGAGAGAGAGGAAGATTAGCATAACCCTCGAGGAACACAGCAATCCTGGCTGAGGTGGCCATTACTCACTCTTGGAAAGGATCTGGAGGTCTTCCACTGAGGGGGAGCCTGATTTCTTCTCGTAGGGGATAACTGTGGTCAGATACTGTGTGAGACAGAGTCGGTTAGAGCAAATCAAATCTGACAGCAAAGGGGTTAGAAACAATATTAATGAATAATAGTCAATGTTAAACAGATCATTTATGCATTTATTCCGCACAAAGCTTTCTCTACTTCAAATTGCTGTAAACAGATTATGCAAGCCTAAAATGGCCATGATATTCCAGCAAGGCAATGAAAAGTTAATTCCACCCATGAGAAAAATTGACATTAGGTGTGGACAATTGATATAATTTACAATAATATCGAAGACAGGCGAATATCATCATCATCATCTTATCAGTGGTTGCATATTTCAAAATAAGTAAAAGCAGTAAAATAAGAGAAACATAAGCAAGATGGATAAATACTTTGTCGGAATAGAGCAATAATAAAACCAATAACAATGAGTGTGACAATGTAAAACAAAACAATGCAAACTAGAATGATGAAACAATACACTAATTATAAAGGACAGCAAAGGTTGCTAATGTAAAAAGAGGAAACGATCATGCATGCAAAAACAACAGAACACAAAAGACCGTGTCAGAACAGGAACCCGTGTGGAAGGAAGCTCAGAGAGAAAAAAAGACCTGTTTGTCCCCTCCTGTGTCGCGGAAAGTTTGACGGAGACCATTGTGAATGACATTGGAGAGTCCCTCCAGAGTGAGGAGCTACAAGGGGGCAAGAGGAGGTGGGAAAGGAGGCAGAGTGAGATAAGGAGTTGGGAAGCATTCTACGAGCAGGATGACGGCAGGGAAAAAAGGAGAGAGCTTCTGGTCCTAGTCTGAGTCCTAGTCTTACCCACAGCCTACTCGGTGTGTCCATCTTGATGTTATGAATCGTGCAGCGCTGTCCACACGACTAACACCGTGTGTGGACACATGTCTGCCTGTGTCAAGTACGTTTGTCTTTACATGAAACGCACGCATTATTCAGCAATGTGAAAGAACGAAATCAAATCTGCAAATCAGCAAGGCAAGTGACACATACCCAAAAGATACATGTGCAAATGTAAAAGCTCAGCTTGAGCATCGCTGCTTTACCCAATCACACACACACACACACACACACACACACACACACAGTGGAAGGAAGAGCGTAGCTAGAGCGATGCTGCCCGGGTCCACGTGAGCGCCAAGACTCACCGTGCCGGGCACGTGCGTGCTGGCCGCCCTCAGGCCGTTGGCGCCGGCCGCTGGCACGCTGCGGATCTTCTTCTTCTTCCGCAGCAGCTCACGGTGCTCCTTCTGTCGGTTCTGCACGTCTATCAGCAGCGAGATGAAGCTGTTCTTCACCTGGTTCAAGCAGTTTGGACCGTGTTCAGTACCGAAGGCCACGCTCCCTTTGCCCTCTGCTTTACAGTAACTACTACTAGATAATGCATTTCTTCCAGCTTCATATTAAGTGGAACTGCTCTGCACCCCAGCTCTGAGCCTGACTCCACACAACTTGCAGTGGGTGTACAACACCCACACAAAAACGATAAAACATTGTCATTGAGCTGAGTGAGGGGAGGGGGGCCACATTAACATGTGGACGGGAAGTACTGTTGGAAACCAGCCAAACACAATTTAGGGTGCAGTTACATTTAATTTAAACGAGATTCAGTTCAAACGTTACAAAAAATGTATGTGTCAGATACCTCCTTCTCATAGTCCAGCTCATCACGCAGGGCCAAAGCCTGGATGAGCTCCTCGCTGTAGTGTTGGATGGAGGTCTCCACCTCCTCTAAGGCCTCCGTCAGCTCAGACACAGACAGCTGGCGCAGACCTGCACCACATTCACACACCCACGCGTATGAGAGAGGAGGAGGGGACCACTGCGAGTCAAATATTCCAAACTGAATTTAAACGCTGATATACAAGGCTAACTAATCAGACACCAATGCATTGATTAAGACTTGGATTTATGTAAGTCACATATGGTTGGGGATTAGCATGTAGAGCCACCCAGGCAGCATTAATTGGAGGTGCGTTATGTTGTACAGTACATAATGCTGTAACTCACGGCCCTCGTAGCTGGTGCTGGAGGCCGTACGCTTCAGAGCGTGGAGGTCCTGGGACAGCATGGACAGGTCCGACTGGGAGGGAGTCTCATCATCCTCCGGGTCCGGAGACTCCTGCATCATCTCCTCGATCTCCTCAATCACCTAAAACGCACACACACTTATTTATTCTCTCGACTGCACTCGATAGTGTTGACTGACACACAGACTGACTAGCAAGCAACTAGTTCTGCTGACTTTTCTCCTTTTTTTGGGGGGAAGATCATCTTATTTAGAATACACCCGAGGCGGGGAGGAGAGTAACGTCGTTGCTAGGCAACCTGTTAATGTGTCTTGTGCGTCCTCATTACCTGCTCGGCAGTGAACAGCGGCTCATCGCTGATACTGGAGACAATGATGGAATGCATGTCCAGCTGTTCCCTTAGCTCCTCGTCGTCCGACAGGTCCAGGGACTGACTGTCGGACTTCTGCTCACCGAGGGACGAGGGAGGGGCCAAACAAAACGGACAACTTTAGGCAGACTGAGGCCTGTGCATCCGAACGCGTGCATTCGGATGCACAGGCCTCCCGGCTACAAGGAGGCCCATGAGGCCGTTATGGATACAGTGCACACCATTAGCCGAGAGAAGAAATTTATTACACAAACACACACACGTGTTGCGAGCGCCATTTTGTGTGCCTCTGTGCGGTACCTCTTGTTCACGGAGGTTGAGCGCAGGCAAGTGCAGTGATCGAGTGTGCGATGTCTTCCAGTCCACTGGCATCACATTACCATAGTTGTCCGTCAGAGCGTTCCACACCCTGAGACAGAACGGCGGGATGGAACAAAGAAAGAGTGAAAACCACAACGCAGTCAAATACAACCGCAAAGTAAAGAGAAGTTGACCGCCTGCAGCGGAGACCAAGCCACTTCCCCATCGGTCTCATCTGCGTGACACAGCATTAGTTAGCAGTGTTGCGCTCCCAGCTCCCTGCCACCCCCTCATCTCGACACAGCAGTAGCGCCACTGACGGCATTTCTATCCATCACACCAGTCTGTGTGGAGAATCAACAGCAGCAATGACAAGCATTCTGTCCTGCAGTCCTACACTAGCTTTAGCTCCAGAGGCATGCACGTAACAGCCCTTTTACAAGCTCTTGTGTGTGTAAGCATTGTTTACCTGTGTCAGCATGCCTTCTGCTGACACTTACTTTCCCTTTAACAAGGGATTCATAAAGGTTGGTGGCAAATCACCAATGGTATACTGAGGCATGTATACTGTACAGTGAGTATACATATGGACATGTTCTCTACAAGAAGACAGGAGGACTTTTTATGCATGATGGCTGCTCCAGCAACATAGTGTTCTTCATAGGTGAACGCGTTGCTGAGATGGGTCTGTTTCTATTCCTGACGCTGCTGCTGGCAGTGTGAGGCTGAATGCTGTGCTCCCATGTGTCACAGGGGCTCCGCAATGCATGCAACACATGCTCACGCGAGCGACAAGCCCATGTTTACATAACCTCCACATTTCTCCCTCAATGTTCAAGCACAGTTGGGGAGGGATATGCTCTGAATAGTACACAGGCTGCCCTCTAGCTAATGGCTATGACGCCACAGAGGGAGAAACACACGAGCACACACGCATCCTCTTTTTATTTGTATTTATTTTAAATGACAACATTTCACTAATATATTATGATTAAAAGCAATACCAACCAACCACAATCATTTGATTCTTTCATAAATCAATGTACATACAGGGATATTATATACTTTCTCACATGCACAAAGAACTGCATTACTGCATGTAAACACATTGTAGTATGTCTCTCTCTCTCTTACTGTCATGCATTCCAACGTGTCATCTCGTTCCCTACTGATCACCTCAGCAACAGGCTTGAAGGGTATGGTACCCGTTAAGAAACCAGGCACGTCCTCAACAAAAGCACAATCCGACAGAGAGAGAGAGGGAGACTCACTGTGCCTATAGCGCTGCTATTATATTTGCTCAGGTTGCCATTCAGTTATTCAATTCCTGAACAACTCTCCTCACCTAGGTACTAGGATAATACTCTTACCCAAGAGAGCAGTACACTACAAACTGAGTGACCACAACACCATTTTTACTACACAAGTGTACAACTTTATTTTAAGTATCAATGTTTGCATATGGGAAACTAGGGAAAGCATCTTTAAACACATGGTTTGGGAAGGGCGGGCTTAATTCTTCAGGCAATTCAACGGGAAGAATTAAAATTCAAGATGTGGACCATTCACACAGCCAACACAGCTCTGTAGACACAATGACGTCTAAGTTGGATATGGAAAGCTTGCTTTCTGAGACACTAACCAGGATTTTGATTGAACTAAATCACGTTTTGTTATTTAATGGCAAATTTGCTAACTATGTCAAAACACAGATGGGATCTAAAAATGCATCATCTCAAAACACATATACCAAATGCCTCTAAAGAATTCTGTCTTAAAAAAAAACGAATTAATTAATTATATATATATATATATATATATATATATATATATATATAAACGATTCCTGTGATTCATAACTGGCGTAAACACAAACTGTGACAGTTTGATTATATAAATATGCGAGGGACGTGTGTAAAAATGTCCTTGAGTGTCTTGAAAGGCGTCCTTAAATAAAATGTATTATTATTAAATGTAATAGTATGACAGAAACAAGGACAAGCCTTAAGAGTACAGTACCGTAGTTCCAAGTTTAGCATAAACACAAACGGGTTAACGTGGCTATATTAACATCAGTCAATGGAAACCATTTGGCATCCTGTGTTTTTCCAAAGAATGTGCAGTAGGCACTTTTTCCAACATGGACGTATTTAATAACTTAATACGGTACGGTACGGTACGGTACCGGTAGGGAAGCGAACACTGGTTGCTATTTGCACAACACTGATTGAGATATAAGCTTTAGCTAGGCTAACTGGCTAACGCTAGCAAACACTACCTGTCGGGTTAAACACTAAAGATGTAAAGTTAACATGTACAATCCACACTTACTCGTCGTCTTTTAGAAACGTATCTTCTGTGATAGGTTTAATTGGAGCTATATTTTCCGTGGCAGTGTTATAGTTACGGAAGCAGACTGTCAGCTTTTCATCGAAGTCATGGACAAGGTCTTCCATTGACTTGAAGCTGCAAATCTCCCCAGATAAGCTGTTGTCCAGGTCGGACAACTCATCCAGGCCGGACGTCGATTCACCCACATTGGAGTTCAGTTTGTCCAGCTGGTTCGCTGAATCGAAGGACGGCTTGAATTCGTTAAAGTCTTGCCAGTCCTCATCAAAGTGAGCTAACGGCGCCGCCATGACTGCCGTAGGGGCTCGGGTGGAGCGCTTTGCCCACTGACGGTTGCACTATAGTCGGCTTATACACCGAAGTAGCGGAGCGGAGGAGGAGAACTGAGGTAGTGAAACTAGGGGCGGGCATATTTTCTTTGCCCCGCCCCTCACTTGAGCAAAACAATGATTCTAGTGGCGTTGTTGGATATCGTGGAGTATGAAAACGACTCGTCAGTTTCCATTGTTTGTTATTTGTCTATTTTCGCCTTCGTGTGACATATTTTAAGATGCTATCAATCTAAAGAATTGTCATATAAAATGTAGACCTGCGCCACCACGTGGACAGAAGAAGCGTTTGCAATATGTGATAATCAGATATGAATGCATCGCATGCCTCCGCATCTCTACGTCAGCCTTTGAGAATGTGTGGTGAACTACGTTACATTGTATACGTTGTCTAAATGTGCTACCAACAACATAGATTATTTAAAATAATGCAACTTTTTCGGCAAATATTTTTTAACCCTCCTTAATAACTCCATGCCCAACCCCCGTCGCCGTTATTGACCGCAGCGGCCGCACACATAAATAGCATATTTTGACCAGTAAATTCAACCCGCATTCATATATAATCAAAATTATATATTTAGGGGTATCAAGCCCTTTAAAATTCCATGGGCCTGGGATAAATTTTTTCCAAAACCCTGATATGCTTTATTGAAAATATGCATACATGGACTTCTCCTACACAACGATACAAAACAATACAAACACATTTAACGCAAACTCACACATCACACCCACTCCATTTTTCAGAGATGCTACAGCCCTTACAGGCCTACATTGTCAGGGACCCTGCCACCAACTCACCACTGCTGACATAAATAAAACAGCTTGTTTAAACCCTGATAAATTCAAAGAAAAAAGAAACGGAGTAAACTCTTGAGAAATTGCATACAGCATGTATGCAATTTATTAATGTATTATCTGCTGGTATGTTACCAGCAGATAGTGAAAGGCTTAATCATACAGTTTTATGGTTTGCCAGAGGTGCAAAAATATGTTTTTCATTCCCCGAAGGTATATACTTTCTAATGTCAATCATCAGACTATGACATACAAATCTATAGACACCTAAAAACACAAGTGTGTGCCTGTACTGTTTTTTTGATAAGGGACAAGGACAAAACGGTATTATTGGCACATCGATGTTCAATTACAGACATGCAAGCAGTAGATTTTCACATGAAGGCAAATCTCCTTAAAATACCAGGGGTGGATACTTAAACCTGATTTAGATAGGTAACATTTTTCCAAATCACTCATATTGGCATGGGTGTTTCTGTGCATATCCATTTTTGACAGTAGTGGTGGATAAATAAAGAGAACTGAAATTAATCAAAAGGGAGTAAGGATTAAAAATAATAATGAGGACTCCATATATCTGGTTATATTTTAATATGATCATACAGGGATAGGAGGTCAACCAAAAATGATATAACAAAAAAAAATTAAGTAACAAAAAGTTCAATAAAAACAGATAGAAATGTTTAAAACAATGCTTTCTATCAGTCTGTAGCAAATAGTCATTAGATACCCTGAAAAAGGGGAGGAAAAAAGCTTTGAAAACTGCACTGTCCACTGGATGACTTTGCTAGAGCAAAGGGACGCGGTGCAGCATTCTTTCTAATCTCCGAGAGCGGTACCCTCAAGATGAGAAGACCTCTATGCCTTGTATGTGAGGACTGGTAACTGTGCATGGGTATATGGAGGTGTAGTTAGCGCTCTAGTCCTTTTGGAATCTCCTGTGTCAACACAATAGGTGGAGCCATTAAACTGCCAAAGCCATATGATCAAGGACGCATTACAATGATATCCTGATGGAACTATGCTATAGTGTACTAGGTGCGTGAGAGTCACTCAAAGTGCAGCTGCGCTGTCAGACAAAGTGTAAGTGTGTGTGTGTGTGTGTGTGTGTGTGTGTGTACGCACAGAATTGTGAGGAGGAAGGCAGTTTGTGTATTGAGAAATAGCAAAAACAGTCTCTGCCACTATGGGCTGAGACTGGTTTTGGCTATTGGTGCCTCATTCAGACCTACCTTTCCCATGCTTATAATCATTAGCTCCTTATAAGTGATTGCTTTCTAAGGCCATCCTGATTTCACACCCTCCACAATTTGTTCCACTCTACAAATCAGTCTACAAACTCTCCACTCAAAGTCATTAGTGATAGACCTCAATATGTGTCAATCAAAGCATTACAGACGATTGCACCAGATTTAACAACAAATGTTGGATGGTTGATTTTTAAATGGAGGTGCAAGCAGACAACTGGACAACTTGCAACCAAACAGAACAAGAACCAAGGGGGGGGGGTGATTTTACAAACACAGGCACTTAATTGCTGTCGACACTAACTCAACTACCCACCTGGACACTGATTGGTCAGTGGTTCTGTAACAATTTTTAAGACTCCTCACTAATGTGCAAAGCAGAGTTAATCGTAGAGGCATCAGAAAATCTGGATGTTTGACCAGACTAATTAAATTACACTCTCATAACAACTTGTCTGTTTAAATCATATCCCATTCAATATACCAATTTCTAAATGTCAATTTTTCCACATTAAATTAGTCGAAGCCAATAACTCAGTGCCATCTGAATGCCATATGGTAAGGAAAAATGTTGATAAGAAAAAAATGTCCAACAAATTCTAATATAAAAGCCCCAGATTAAAACAAAGTTTAGTTAGCAGTTTTCTTTCTTTTTTTACAAAATGGCTCTCAAGTATTGTTTGATCCACAGATAGAGGTCACTATGGGGCTTTTTAAGGGGGGATAAAATCCTCTTTCACTGGGGATACAGGGCACGAGAGGGGTAAGCAAGGTTCTTCTGCTGGTGTGAATAGACCACAAGGGTGTACACACACACACACACACACACACACACACACACACACAGGTATGCATGCACATGCACTCATACACACCAACATCCAAACACAATGTGTGCAAGCACAATGATACACACACGGGAAAGGAGTCGTCATCACTGCGCAATTGGAAGTTGCACTTATGCTCTATTACATCTGAGAGTGTGTCCTTTGAGATCGCAGAGGAAAGCCAAATAGTGGAAACCACTAGCAACGACTAATGCCTCACCAATTATGTGTTACCTATGAAGTCACGTGTCCTCCTCAGGAGATGTAATCAGATTGTGCCATAGCGCAACAGTGGGACTGGGTGTTAACATTACAGCAGCTTCTGGATAAATTCAAATAAAAAGGATAAAACATCTTTTTTTGTTGCTAATTTAGACAAACAAAGCATTCTTCACGCTAAAGCTTTCCACGTGTTCTACTTATGCTAGGATGCACCTCATAAATGAGAATAATGCTATGACTATTGTATAAAATAACAAAAAAAGAAAGAAATTCAACATTTAGCAGTCTTTTGTCTTCTCAGTCGATTGGTCGAAGCATGTTGTGGAATCGCTTTAGCCTTTGTCCAATGACTAGAGTGCGAATAACATAGCAAGCGCAACAGAAGGAAGAAAACCAGACAGACAGAAGACCTGCTAAAACCCCTATGCTCCTTCTCCCCTTACATCACCCCCCACCCCCACCCCCAAAATCGTCTCTATGCACATGTATATATGTGAGAGACACGACAGGCAGCTAGACTTGGTCCAATGAGAAGACAGCTTCTGTCTGCAGGGGGCTGTTGGGACATCAAGGTGGGGTTCCCTGGCACCATAAGGAGGCCCTGACATGGCTTGACGTGGCTACTGCCTTGCAAGGAAGTAAGGGGGAAGAATTGTCAGCGCAGGGAGGAAACGACTGCCTTCTTGGCTCACCGGCGGAGGGCAGTAATCACCTACGAAGGCGACTCATTTTTGAGTGGATCAAGATCAGGTTTTGGACGAGGACCTGGATTTTATTAGGGTTTTTTTTTTTTGTCATCGCCACAGTTTTGTTTAGGTCAGGCACGAGATTACTTGATCTCGTAAAAAAAAAAAAAAAAAAGTTCTCTTGATGGCTTATTTGTCATTTTTCTTCTGGTTGTTGTTGGAATTCATTTGCCCGTTTATTTTTCTCTGTGTTTCTTGTTAACGAGAGAAGACATCTTCTGCTCCTATAGTCACCATCAACTGTCCATGATATTGCAGTTATCTGTAAAGGGAAATAAAAATGTGGTCTTTACACAGATAAGACGTAGAGATGAGATGTAGAGACTTGTTGCGTATCTCAACAAGATGAATCTGTTGAGCTAAACAACACTCAGAAGAAAAAAAACACTAAATACATGCTTTGCTAAGACTAGACTAGTTACCGCTGATTCCTTCGGCTTGTGAGTCGAGGAAGGGTGCAGGCCCCCAGACACGCACAGTGCCGTCATCTGACGCAGAGGCCATGAGGCCGGGGATGGCTGGGTTCCAGCTCACACAGTTTACCGTGCGTGTGTGGCCCGTGAGCTCAGCAATGGGCAGCTCGCTGCGTTTGTGCCAGATGTAGACCTTGTGGTCTATGGAGGGAGGGGGACAATGGAGGAGATGTAGAAATATTCAACAATAAGAATGTTTCTGCAGGGTTGGGCAGATGTTAAATGTTTGCGCTTGGTTGAGCCATATGAAGTATAGATATGAATTACAGAGACAAAACATTAGGCTGTAAATACTCAGTAGAAACGTCGGGGCTATGCACAATTTGTTTTAACAGGGCCCTGCACTAAACAATAAATACGTTCACCTATTGCGCATATGATTAACAATGTTAAGGTATGTTGACACACATCGACCCACACAAACTGCAGACATGCTAACTCTGCACATAATTTTAGAGTACCAGACGTAAGCACGAAAAGTGAACTTGTACCGAACTGAGGTTCTCTTTCCCCCCGGAAACGCTGGTGCATGCACTATTTGTACATTTAAATTTTATCGCAATTATAGAACAATTTCTGAAAAATTTCTGATTTGTGCTGTGGGCCACACTAACATGATCAACAGCATGCAGAACAACCAGAGAACAACACACACACGGAAAGGGATCCAATTCTCTGCTCAGGACACAATTACTCCACTATACAGTATACACTACAGAAAACAGATTGCTGAGATACTATATTCAAAGCATGGGTGTAGATTTCGTTTGAACATTGGGAGATACATATTGTGGAGGGATTGGGGGTCTTCCCCCAGGACAATTAGAGAATCAAACACTGAATTGTCTGCGTTGTGGTAAATCAATCAATTTGTGCCTTTTCTGCATCAATTCACGTTGGAAAATGTATATTTATTTAAAGGAAAACAAATACCGGAACCCTGGGACAATTCACAATATATAATGCAGTAAGTGATATCAAACATTAGGCAGCCTATTGCTTTCAAATTATCTGGTAGGCATAGGCCTATTTCATATTTTCACACACATAACCATATATGCTTTACTATTATGCTATTTTTGCTTTGGGGGAAGTAAATAGGCATGTGACATATTCATGTCAGTGATTAATTCAATAATTGTAATTATTATCTCCTGGACATTAATAGCTCATATGCTCATCTTCAAAACTTTATGCACGTTCAAACCTCTGTTTTTGGGTGATATGCTAAACTATAGCTGACTTAAAACAATAAATACACATACTACACATTTTGGCCATAACAAATGAAAACATTGATCAAATCTACTGGAGAATGAGACCTTGTTAAAGTCTAAATCACCTAACTGAAAACTTGGTATATACTGTAGCACTTCATCAGCATCTGGCGTCCCTCCCGTCCCCTCGCATGTCGACTGCTGTCGACTGCTGTCGTCCGCGGGAGCGTGCGTGATACGTTTTTAATCAGAAAATCACTTTTGGGCACGACACCTTGCCACACAGGCATAGCCTACAATCATTTTAAAAGCACTGCCTCTATAGCTATTAGCTCCCAACTCAATTTAATGCAAATATGTAACATTTATTTTTGATCGTGCTTTTTGTGTGATCTCGGGCAAAGTATGTGGGTTATATGATCCAAAACATCAAAGTCAAAAACATAAGGTAAACCGGGTATGGTAGGCGTGTCTGTCTGCGGCAAGTCGGCAATCAAACAGGATCGTACAGACACAGCTACAGTAGACATCGAACAATTCTGACATACTCATGATCTTCATGTCCGGTGACAGAAACTCTGTAGGCCTACAAGCAGCTGGAGGTGTAAATGGTAAATGGTAAACGGCCTGCATTTATATAGCGCTTTTCTAACCTTCCGGCCACTCAAAGCGCTTTACAGTATTTTGCCTCACATTCACCCATTCACACACATTCATACACCTAAAATTGCGTGCATGTTGGCAGGTCTGAACCTGTACCTTCACTGCCACTGGCAATGAAGTCTTCGTTGTGTCCCCCGAAGCATGAGTGGATGGTGTAGAAGCCCTGGGTGACACCTTGGTACTTCCTGATCAGTACTCGGTCCTGTAGGTCCCACAGGTGCACTCCCTGCATGCCACACAGACACACTTCATTGTATACGCCCACACAACGCAAGACAGAAAGAACTACGGTGTCATGTACGTGTGTGGCAATATTCAAATGACCCCACCTGAGTTGCTACATTTAACAAAGCTAATCTCCCATTCTTGGAAACAGTGAATGACATGATAGGGTGGTCCTCCTGAACTCTGGAAGAGATGTGTGAGAAAGACACCAACAGTCAGCCTGAGCATAATATAAATTACATGTGTATTCGTAATGTAATGTACATGGGTATTCATTAGGGCTGGCCCAGAGAACTTGGGTATTGGTTTGATGGGTAGGTATTCAGTTTTCAATTTTGGGCTTTGAATATTCCTTTCTTTTTTTTCCCCTTTCTTATCCATGCGCATTTGCCCTATGACTAATAGTTTCTCTGTAAAAGAAAAGTCCACAATCAGAGTTCCATTCTCTGCACTAGCCTAATCAACACATTGGGTTTCAACTGGCTTGGTCTGTAAGCAGAGAGACGGGCTCATCTCTCAACACGGACTGTAATTGGCTAAGCTCCTATTGGTTAAATTGATCTGTCAATAAAAACTGGGCAGCACAGAAAGGCTTAAAGAAAAATGACATCTGCCATCTCATATGAAATGAATGCATTGGCAGTCCGTGTATTAATTATTAATGTAATACATTTTAGACTAAATATTTTACTGGATTAGATTGTCCGGACTGTTGCAAATTAACAAGATCATGTTTGACCGTGATCGATTGGTGGACAATGAGTTATTAGTGTATATTTTTGGTGGTTACTATGAGTCTTCATAAGCTGAGTAGTTAAGTCAACATTTTAAGTACAGTATGTCTGACGAATCCAGCACTGATTGTCCCTGCTATTGTAGCATACAGTCGTGTGCATGTATTGAAAGCCCTGTCACGACTGCTGGCTTGGATTTTTAACAGGTTATGAAACATGTTGATTGTTGTTATGTTATGAGTTTTGAGAACAAGTATTCGAACACTTGGAATTCGAAGCCTGTAAAGTGGCATTTCGGGCCAGCCCCAGTATTCATAACTTAATGTACAAGGGTATTCATAACCTCACAAGAGTTGTTGATTCCCTCTTGTTGTTACAACAATCTAATTATTAAATAATAATACAAATCATTAAGTCCCTCTGAAGCAGATTGTATGAGAATGCGATGGAAACAGAGGGGTCCACGTACATGTTTCGATCCGTAAGGTCCTCGAAGTTGTAACCCCGGATTCGCTGGTGGGTGTCTGAGGCCAGCACGGTCCTGCCGTCACCCACACACCACAGGCACTGCACACGCACGCCATCCCAGGTGTCCAGCAGGTTACCGTCCAGGTCCTGACCGCGCGCGCGCACACAGGATATAGAGATCACAAATACATCGCTGAGCACATGTAGGCACGTAGGCACGCACCCGCCCCCCCTCAATCCTAATACATGGTACGCAACATGGGCTCAGCAGGCATCTATTAGCTCACCTGCTCGAGTTACAGCGGCAGTGGCAGAGGCTAGCAGCTGTTAAACACACTATCAGGACCAACTCACCAGATACGCATCGCTCACTGGCTGAGCAGCGTGACTCTAAGTGAGACACAGCAGAAGACCACAATCTCCACTCACACACTGGTAGAACTGGCCCCTCTGGCCTCCGGTGACAAAACGCTTGCCGTCAGGGTTCCAGGCCACACTGGTCAGGCTGTCCTCGTGGGACTGGGACATCTTGGTGCGCAGTTCCCCTGTCTGAAAGGGGGGGGGGGAAGCAGGGGATTAAATGAAAGAGGGCAGAGGAGTGACTGGCAGATCACCGAGTAACCAGGCCACAGAATGTCTGAGCTCTGCTTCCACTTGCATAGGGTGCTAATCATTATTGTGCTTTTGTTTACATTCTCAGCGTGTCAATGGGATCCAAACCTCGTCGGCGCAAGCGCATTACTGCTAGTTACAAATAAACTGTGCAGAACACTAATGTCTGTGTGTGTGTTACCTGGATGTTCCAGAGCCAGAGTTCGGAGCAGTCATCGGGGCCGCAGGCGATCAGGTAGGTGTCGTCAGGACTCCAGGCCAGGTAGGAGACCCCGTACGCATGCCCCTCTAGTGTCCTGAGCAGCTTCAGCTGGTGGTTCTCCTGGACACAGACACACACAGTATTAACAACACAGGGACACGCATGCATGGACACGCGCACACACACACTACTAAAAAGGTATAGTCAGCTATTGCAAGCTAATTGTAAGCTAATACACCTAAAATTCAAATTCAACAAATATCTCCTTGCATTTCACTAGCTTGCTTAGCCTGCTGCGAGTGCTGACAAAATAATCTGTTACTTCTACTCTGCACTTACTACACAGCCCTGGCAACGTAAAAATGCATATAAACAAAGTGGCGAGCACCACTCACAACCACGCTTGGCCTCGCAAGGATTTGTGGGGGATGGTGCTTCTCAGGGAGTTTGTTTGATTTAACCTCGAAATCAGCACGCGTTCTCAAAGACGACTTAGCCTGCCTTCAAACCACACAGACGCACACAACGGGCAAACACAAAGGGATACAAAAAGCGCCAGTGCGTGCATTTGCCCCCCAGCTCACCGGATCGACCTGCCAAACAATGACAGTGGTGTCTTTGGAGCCCGTGGCCAGCTTGGTGCCGTCGTTGGAGAACTTGCAGAACCACACCTCGTTGCAGTGCTCCGTCAGGATCTGCTGGGTGTAGCAGGGAAACTGCTTCCTGTGGCGGAGAGGGGGGGAGGGGGTGTGGACACAGAGGGTCAGAGCGGGCGCGTGAGCGCGGGTACGCGTAACCAATGAGCAGACGTGAAAAAGAGACTCGGGTACTTGACCCACTTTGCACACGGGCCTGCCAGGCCGACACCGGTCTCGGCGGGCTCGAGACCTAAGCTGCTTGCTACTGACCGGCTGCAGACGTGGTCGAGGAGCAGGGAGACAGAGTCCAGGCTGCTGTCCAGCTTGGTGTTGTGGTACAGGCAGCGGTCTCTCTGCAGCTCCACCGCCTGCCTTAACAGCGTCTGCAGCCGCCGTGGGGGCAGCATCACTGACGGGGGGAGGTACGCTGTTGGGGGAGGGGGAGGGGGGGAGATACGGGGTCAAGGAGGGAAGATGGGTGGTTTGCGGGTCACATCAAGACGTCGTCGTGGTATTGGGGGCGGGGGCATTACTCACTCTGTAGTTTGTCCAGCAGTCGACAGCGCGACGCCGTGCCCTTGCCTTCCCACTCTGCCTTGGCTCGGAGGTCCTCAGCATGGCTGCACATCAGGTACCTGTACAGGGATGCATGCACAGGACGCATAGCTTACAGCCAGAGCACGCCACCACACAGTGAAGCCCGGGCCTCTTGAGCAACGGGCCGCGTCAACAACAGAGGCGGTCAGGGACACATTTTAAACAGACGGCCAGGGACACATTTTAAACAGACGGCCGGACTACAGGTGATTGACTGACCAGTGGCGGGCGACACATCAATAGAGACTGTGATGTTGTTGTTGGGGGCTGACAGGCTGCTATGGCCAATATGTCAGCGGGAGGGTGATTAGATAACGTGTGTGAATGGCTTGTGCGCTGAGAGTATAGTGTCAGCTTCATTGATTAAGCGACCACAGTACATTTGTAGAATGTTTTACTGACCGGGGAAAATTATTAACGAGACATTTTTAAATTCAAACCAGCTGTAATACACTCAAACTGGCTTCCTGGTTAAACATTTTCTAGAATATCAATATATTCATGAAAATGTACATAATGAGTACTCAAATAAGCACTGAATTATTCCTTAATTAATTTGAATTCAGTGACCAGTGGTCTCATATCTCTAATGAATTCTAATACAAGTGAAAGCTTTCCCTAAACGGCTTTGGTGGTGCTTCTCACAGCTAATGATTGGAAAGAAAAAAGAAAGAAAAGCGGGCTCCTCTTTGATAGCCAATTATTGTTATGAAATTTAAAAAAAGAACACCACTGCAGCTCAATGATGATAGGATGATGTGCAATGGACAGCAGCAAATAAGACAAATGACGAAGCATCTTGTCAGTGATGGATGGATGATGGGTCAGAGGAGACACAAAGCATCACATGCAACTAGGTTAAGATCTCCCCAGTGCACTTGCTCCATTGAAGGGCATGGCAGATGTTTTGCTGAGACCGATTTACCTTCCCCCTAGAGCCCCCCCCCCCCCATGTGAAAGGTTGTATTAGGTGTGGCAGTACCCGCTGAGTACGTGGATGCGGTCTGTGTTGTACTTGAGTGGCGTCAGCTCTCCTCGGAGCACCTGCAGGGCCTCCAGCACCTTACTGTCCTCCAGGTACTCCAGGTACTTCTGCTGCAGCAGCAGGAACTTCATCCGCTGGAGGTGGTCGGTGGCGGCGGGGAGGATACAAAAACACACAGATAGGAAGAGGTGGAAATGAGAAGTGACGGTTTATGAATAAGGGAATAGATGAATTGCTGGGGGAGTGATGCCGCGTGAACACACAAACTCCTCATTTACACAGATGAGAAGGCATTTTATATCCGATTAAACGCAGGCAGTTTGGCAAGCGATGATGCCAAATCATCCCTGCCGTCACTCGGTGTTGTAGTGTGTGCTGTTAATACCGCGTAGCAAACAATCGGGCCAATCAGCAGCTAGATTACATTTTCTCCAGAGATAAGGAGACCAGCTGTACGCCGTTCACTGGCGCTCCAGCGGATTGTAAACATTGTGATCGTGTGTGATAAAGGTAGGTAGTCCTATTGTATGTAAGGAGGGTCGATTGATTAAGAACCGCCTTTATGACGCCAAATGCTTTTGAATTGACTAATACTCACTGCAATGTCAAACTGCAGCTCACAAGATCAGGATGGTATCACGAGGCTACATAATGCATACCAGCATTTCAGTTACAGGGGAAACAAAGCTACAGCTCCCCTTTTTAATATTCAAACACCTGCATTCACAGCGAGTGAGTGTACCAACACAAAATGCTGCAGGCAATTTATTGAAACACCAGGGAGCTTTTCTTTTTTTGAGGGCATCAACTTTGGTAACGAGCAAGCAAGCTCGGGATAATTAGCATGGCTTAAGTACACTACAGTACTTGGGAGTGCTTCTCAGATGACGTCTGCACATACAAGGCCTGTGGGAGAGACACCCATCTCATCGGACAATAATCTCACAGGAACAGATGAACTGAATAATAATGTGCTCCCATTGTAAGGACCTTAAAATCTATGTACGTGGTCCACAATATCATTAATCAAAACCAGCTTGAGGTTACGGTTGAGTGAGAGAATTAGAGGCCCAATAAAGGCCCATTTATGCTTCTGTGTCAGACCTACGGCGCATCCTATGGATAGGGCGTATCCTACAGGTAGGGCGTAACCTGCGCGTCCGTTTACGGCTGCATGCACAGACGGTCTCCCATTGACAATCCAGGTAGAATTATTAGATTCGCTGGAAAGAAATGTTTTGATATGTCTTGCTTGAGCATTAGCCAAGACGTGGATATCCCTGGAGTTCCTTGTTGTACGGGCAGCAAAAAGCAGTCTTTTATAAATACTATTTCGTGTTGGCAGATTGTTTCCTATGATAAATTTTGGTTTAACTAAGATTTGCTGGAAATAAATATTTGATATGTCAATTTCAAAACGTGTTATACTCTGAAGTTCTATCGGGTGGAAAGACAGGAATTTCCCTGTGGGATTTCCTTGTTGTTTAGGCAACGAAAAGCAGTCTTTTATAAATACTGCTTTGTGTTGGCCCAGATTGATTCTTATGTTGGTGTAACTAAGAGATTCGCTGGAAATAAACATTTACACCATTTGCATTCTATATTTTTGGAGCATAAACAAGACATGGCAGTTCCGCATTTTGGGACTTTTCATCAATTGCATGCGCAGTCAACGCGCACGGGTCCGTGCGGCCGACAGACCAGCATAGAAGTATTGTGCACAAGCTACCCCATAGTCCACGCCGTAGGCTAGACATAAGCTCGACGCAGAAGCATAAATCGGCACCAGAACAATTACACCCTGGACATTAAAGTGTTAACATGATTCAAGGTTCATTTCAACAGAGCGCTGGGTGTTACCTATCATGGCCTCATATCCGGCTGTCACCACAGAGACCACTTTCTCCCTGGGCAGTGGTCTAGAAACAGACCATGAAGCCCACATTCTAGCGGTGCCATTCTAGAGCGTGAAAACATGTCTCTTCACTGTGGCTGGTCATTCAGCTAAGGTCAGGTGTGAGAAGAGAAAGCTTACCACAATAGCATTGGGAGAATGCATCAATGCTCTCAGCTCGTTGAGATCATTCTCAGCCTGAACCAAAACAAAGAGAGGGTGAGAGAGAGGGGAGAATCGGTTAATTAAGCACTTTTCATGCAGGCACAAAAAAGTAAAAAGAACACACAGGCAATAAAGATAATTTGGCCACTATATTATAATAACACAATAAGTGAGCCATGCATTTTTTAAATAGCAATCACAATGTCAGCAAGGTTTAACCATTACTTTTACCATTTTGCCTTCTAAATAATTTTAGAACAGGAGAAAATATTTGATGAATGTAAAACCATATCTAAAATTAACCGAAATGCTTAGCTCATTTATGCTTTGGCTGTTCAAATATATTTTACAAAAAACTAACTTAATCAAGTATGAGCAAATTATACAAATAAATACTAAATATGTAGGACAATAAACTTTTATTTTCAAATCCCACTTCTTAATGAATCCCTAGACCTGGACAATCATGATTTACTGTATTTTGGGCATATTTCATTGGCAAACATACCCTATACTAACCTATTATAATAATAAATAATAATCATTGTGTTTTTAATGTTATTTTTGGGTGCAGTATTTTAAAATCTGGAAATTTTATTTGTAAAAGCTTCCTGTATGCATATCAAAGATCCAATGAGACCTCTTTAATGTTCCTTCTTGTCTAGATAGATATAGATAGCTAGATAGATAGATGAGACAGATGAGACTATAATTAAAAAAGTGTTCAGCAATTCTGTAGAACAACTCTAGAATGATCAAGTTAAAATATATTAATATATTTTAATATAACACCCCTCCCTTCAATGCCATAGGGAGCTCCCTTAGATGCTCTGCCCCCTCAAATTGGACATGCATTGCTGCTTTAAATGCTATTATCCTAAGGATAGTGTTGTGTGGTGCAGTCTGTACCACTTTGTTTGTTTGTGTTCCCATTGAGAACCAGAGCCAGGGCTGTGTAGAAACACCAGATTATTGTGTCAGTGAGCACACAGAATGGAGGGCTAGTAGACCGTGTGTATAGGTATTCTATTCAGTGAATCTGACCAAAAGGTGTATTAGCTTACAATTGCTGACTCCACCTTTAACAAATATTAGCAGCTTTCCCTTTTCAAGAGAAACATTGCTAGAAGTAGATACAAATATTACACTCCTTAAAGACTGGCTGTGACTAACTAAACATACACTCCTTAGTTTGCATCTGAAATGACCACAGCTACAAATCAGTGTTACACAAATGTCATTTTAGATAGTGCTGTAAATATATTACAATGCATATGTTAGGAGACCTAGATGGGGCAGTTACATGCTGCTTTGACATAAGACGGTGTTCGTGTCTTGTTGGAGGCAAGTTGTTATACCCACAGACAATTATCTAACCATTTACAAGTGTTGAATACTCAATGAAGGAATGGACCTCTGGGTAAAACATTTCCCCATGGACCTCAGCTACACAGTGCTAACGCAATCACCACCAGACACACTTATGCTATTCTGTTTGACACAAAGCATGTTTGTGCAGGGTTACAAAGCGTATAGCTGTCACACGGACGATCTTAACACAGTCCTTATCCAGGCTAAACAAGACGATGTTGCATGTGAACAACAGAAACATTAGTGTATGAAACACGGTACTTGGAAAAAGGCTAATCGAGACCATTTATTTTCAGAAGATTGCTGTTGTGTAGCCATGGTAACCCGAGACTGACCTTGTCCCATTCCCCCTCCATGACGTGGTTGCGGAACTTAGTGGCAGAGGGGTGCTCCAGTCTGCAGCCTGATTCCTGCATCAGCAGATCCACCGTCTGACTGCAGAGAGACAAAGCGATAGATGGATGGTGGTGGTATGGACACAGGTAGGTCACTATAGTGTGACTTACCTCTGCAGACCATGTTTTATGACTAACTATTGCAATAGAACAGTGATATCGCTGATAAAAAGACAAACATATAGATAAAGATCAATTCCAAACCAAACGGTACCTACGTCAAGTGCAATGCTGAATAACCTTATTATATAATACCCTTATGATTACACTGGTTGATCAATTAGTTTCCATGTGAGGTAGGGCTGTAGTTTCACTATATAATCCTGGCTCAAGATTATCTTGGATCATGCAATCAAAGAAAAGTATTATTGAGATTGTTGTATGATAGGCAGACATGTGTGGGCAGATTTGAACAGAGACCGAGATACATGAGAAAGGGTTAAACATCAAAAGCAGATTATCATCAATATTTATGTTAATGAATAGAAGGTCCACAGATATGTGTCTAAAATGGTGGGGGAGGGGGGAGAGAGAGCGAGAGAGGGGTGCACTGACAACTTGGAAAATGACATCATCTTCAGGTATCAATGGAATGGTGCAGCCTCACTATTTTCAGCTGTGTGCTTGCTACATTTTCACTTGCATTTCCACAGATGAAACAGAGGCATCTGGCCAATCCCTGACAAAGCCATGTTCTATGTAAACACAGCCATGTAGGCTTTTCACCAGTTCCATGTACAGGTAATCGCAGCTCTACACAACACCATATGCTAACAGAGATATCGACATTTGTAGTTCAGCTATCGACCTGCTCTATTTGGACACTGACACGTTTCATATGGCGTCTCAAAACGTTTCGTGAAATCCATGCTATAATTAGAATAGAACTAACGTTTCTAATCTTAAACAGCTGGTTAGACACGCTTTCCAATGCCGCCATGAAACATATCCTATACCAACGGGTAAAACGTTCTGCAACTCTGAAAGGACTGTCTCATGCAATATCAATAGACACACGACTACATAAAACCAAATGTTGTGAGTCACTCTTTTCAAATAACACAACACTAACATGGCGACAGAAAAAGAACAGGTCACAGCCGGCAAAAAGTTGTCAGTTTCCACGACATAAGGCAATTTCATGCGACTTTACAGTTATATTTGACGTGTGAGTTCTTCGAGATGACAACCTAAATGGTTCAAAGGGTTCACACGCAGTCAGAATACTAAAATTAACAGGGCCATTTTCATAACCATGCGTTTTATCACAATGTGCCCCTACTGTTCTACTAACTTAAAAGCCGTCTATAACAAGCAGTCATGTTTTAACAAGTAGCCTACACCAAGTGTGGAAAGGGCACACGAAAAAGCTAAACAAACAAAATAATGGTGAAGTCGACGCTGTCAAATCGCATATTATGTCCGCAATTTTTGCGCAATATAACCTGAAACGTGAAACATACTAGAAACTCTTAATGAATGTACACGTAAAGTACGTAATACACGCAACATAGTGTGGATGTATGTGCTTTTGTACAGTACGGTAACAATAAAGTGTGAATTTTGTTTTCACTACAATATGATGAAATGCGCCTTAGTGTATCAGTGTACATTGTATAATTATCTGCTAGACACCACTAAAACGTATTATGTGGACGATGTCAATGTGACCACGCAAATAGTGAACTGTCTGATAATTGTATTACTAAGTAATAGCAGAATGTAACACTTCAGCGCAGGCTAGTGGTGTTAGCAGTCAGGCTAGCAGTGTTATTGTGCAAGATGGACCCCTTCTTCTTCCAACTACAGAGCTCATAAGCTAACCACCCCATCCCCCCATGCTTGTGTCTGTCAAACGCAGTAATTGCACTTTCAAGAACTGCTAATCGCATCTTCACACAAAACACAAATCACTCGGATTATACGTCATATGCTTCGATATGTTGCAAACTTTTCATTCGACTGACACATAGAGAAAACTTACTTTAGCCCAAGTCCATGTAGATGTTGTCCTATTAATCGGATGACATCTTCCTCTGCCTGCGAAAGACGTTTAATCTTTTTCAATAAACCGACATCAGAACCCGAAGCAGTGGAGACGGCCGATGATCCGGAGCCGTGCCCAAGCGAAGCCCCATTACTGGTACCGACACTATTCACGTTGTTTGTACTGGACAGAAGCCCATTGGAGTGCGTTCCACCAGCCGAGGATGACTCCCCGTTTTGTGCACTGTTTATGCAGGAAAGCTCCGATGAATTTTGTCCCTGTCCAGATCCGTTTGACTGCATGCTGTTGTTAAGACTGTTGACAACACTTCGGTTAAAGTGAATGGCTGAGGTGGCTTGAGAATGTGGAGAAGAAGTAGCAAGTCCTAGAACAACTCCGGAAAGGCCCGTTACAACCGTTGAAGCCCCGGGCTCTCCTGCTCCCTCCGCCGCCGAGGCTCGGTGTTTCTTCCGCGGGGGCGGTGACGCTCCACCGGTGTCCGAGTCGGAGGAGGAGGAAGCGGAGGCCAGAGTTTCCTCACCGAGAGCGGCCGTGGTTAGAAGCCGGCGAAGCTCCGGGTGGGAAATTAGGGTTCAGCTCCCAGAATTAAGACCGCGTTCTCTGACTAAGAACGAACTGACAGTAAATCTCCAGTCAGTCGCCCCGTTTTTGTTGTTGTTCTCCAAACAGCTGCAAACCTAATGGAGTCCTGACACGCTGACGTAACCGGAAATTCCTACACTACCATGCTTCCGGGTAGAATTATAATATACCAATAAAGTGTTAAAATTAATTCCAATCATTTATTTTATCCAGAGATGGGTCAAATTCAATTATGTGGTCGGAATGTAACTGTTTGTTGGCCTACTTACACCAATTTGACATAGGCCTACTTACTTTCAGAACTTTTTCAAAACTAACTTATATGTACCAATGTACCGGTATGTATACGTGTATTTTATTTCATTTTTGGTCTGGACAATAATATTCAAAGCAGCATAATAATTCTACCTCTACCTCTCGCCCACCTCAAACGCGTGGCTTATTGATTATGGTCCATCTTGTGCCTACCTGTTGAAACCAACTTAATTTGCAAATGTGTTTAAAAAAATGTATATAGAATGTGTTACTGTTATGTTGGTTCAGTTGATTTATTCCTTTGTTGTAGGACAAGAGGCATATCTTTAAAATGTACTGGTATTCAATTGTAATTCGATACAATATTTCCCACATTACAGTAATTGAAACCCCATTTAAACCAAGACAACACTGACCTCTAGGGACTAAATAGAGTAATGAAATACTGCTGTGAATTATAGTTTCTATTATTAAACAACGCATACAAAATAAACATTGCATTTCTATCTTTCAAATTGTATTGTCAATATTGGTTAATAAAGATAACCTTGAATAAATATGCTACAGTACAGTAACAAAGCTGAATTATTTTTAGAAGCAGAGCTGAGCAGAGCTCAAGATAGGTTACTGAAAATTAGATATTTTATATTGGTAAAATAGTGACCTAAATCACACAAATATACAGTCAAGATGATGTCCTTTATCAGTATTTATTGTAATTTCTGACAATTTATTCCATATTTTATAATATTTCAACAATGATTCGTTTTTCTGTGTCTACTTTCAAGTGTTTAGTGTCTACACAGAGTTGCATCACAGTCTATGTAAATGTATTTCGGAGTGAAATGCACATTATCAAAATATCTATTTGTCTTTGTTACCATGGTCAAAAGCGTTTGACTACTTGGTTTAGAAGAATAGTGGCTCCTGGAGCAGGGCCATTTATACCAGGCTTGTCTTTGCCTTTCATAAAAAATGTAAGCAGCTCTCCTTTTCCTTTGACAAAGATGGGCCCTCTTCGGACAAACCGGAAACCATACTCCTTCAATATGTTGCAGCAGTCCTCCACCACCTGAGGGCATAGCAAGAAACCAGTGGATGCAATATTAAGCATACAAGAAACCTTAAACTAGGTTTGTGTGTGTAGGTGTAGGTCAGAGCCATGGAAATAAAGTTATGCCAACAGAAGTTCAACATTTTCAATGATCACATGGTTCATGGAGAGGCCAAACCTATGGCAAAATAGTTCCCAGAAGTGCTTGGTGGACAATTTGGAAAAAAATATATATACAGATATATAACTTCATTTTTTGTGTATTAAGTCAATAAATGCACCGATTTACATTTAAAATAGAATTTAGAGTGTACTTTTAGTATTTAGGCCAACTTCTGGGAACAATTTTGATGCTGCGTTGCTGTAAAAAAATGGTCCATTGGAGTGAACAGAGATGACGCAACTCTCTCTTTATATGGCTCTGGTGTAGGTGAATAGGTGTGCATATATGTGTATATGTATATACCTGTATGTTGCCCATTACACCTGTAGACTCCATTCGGCTAGCCACATTGACGGTGTTGCCCCAAATGTCATAGTGTGGTTTACGGGCCCCAATCACTCCAGCCAACACTCCCCCTTTGTTTAGACCTGAAAGGCAGATACTTTTTGAACCCAGCGGGGACCTCCGGTGCTGAGAAATCAATACAACGTGGAAGTACCAAAACATGCAGTTCATCCAATTATTAAAATGCAAATGCTGTGTGTCACTGAACAAAAAGTAATATCTTCCAAAAACCTAACAAATCATTTTATATTTTTATATTGGCAATAAAAAAAATAAAAACATGTCAGATGGACTTAAATTAAATTTTTTTGCATCTGAACTCTTCATATTGTCTATGGTATGAACTCACTAGCACATAGCAATGAGCACACACCCATCACACACACACACTGACCAATGCGGAGCATGAAGCTGTTAAAGGATTGTTTGTTGAGGTTGTTGAGGATGACTTTCATCGCTAGTGCAAAGTCTGCCAAGTCTGCCAAGTGTTGCCAGCGTTCAATCAGCGACTGGTCCTCTAGCTAAAGACAAACCACTGCAATCATCAGATGCATTCACAGTAGAGCAGCAGCAAATGTGTCATTATAGGTATAGCATAACATAATCATACTGTCATATCCACATCCAAGTGTATGCATCATTTAATACCGGGCGGTCAGCATATCCGTTGGTGTTGCTCTCTGGTGTGACTCCCGATGCCGCCATATAGGTGCTGCCAATTGTCTTGATTTTTGTGATGCAGCGGAACTCTTCCCTGTCCAGTAACTGGTGGCGTAATCAAGGCAGCCATTAGAGATCTCTCTTTCGCTCTCTCTCTCCATTCAATTTCATTAGCTTTGTTGGCATTCAAGTTAAAAGACAATGTTGACAAAGCATAACAAAACATCAATAATACACAAGAATATAAAGTCAACAATTTGGACAGTACACAAACGTGAAAAACAATGCAACATAACTTTTACACATATAATATCCCACATCAGTAGCCAATATCCTCCAAACCATTCCTCTCTCTCTCTCTTGTGGATGTGTGCTTTGACCAATCATGCCTCAGATTCGCATTCGACAAAATGTTGATGCTCAAACTAAGAATTATGTCTAATTTAAATAATTTAGTTGGTATTATGTATAAATATACTACA
>JAODTR010000017.1:2215764-2242821 GCA_025399935.1 Amblyopsis rosae
GCGAACAAGACCCCGAGGTACTTAAACTCCTTCACTTGGGGTAAGGACTCACTCCCCACCTGGAGTAGGCACTCCATGAGGTTCATTTTATAAATTTAAAAACACTGAGTTATATGACACCACAAGGCCTTTTTATTAGTTCCAGAAAGAACAAGGTGTGGCATTTAATTGCAGTAGTTTTGGAAGTGGAAGTGAGCGAGTATCCTTTATAAAGGAAATCAATGTCGGACAGGAAAAGTAGTTTTGTTAATGTCGGCAACACAACTGTCTCGCAATGCTTCGCTTCGGAAATGCTCCCACTGGAAATTGACATTTTGAGACGACGGAACAAACCCGCGATGGAGCCGGAACGCAGCGCACACGCGCCCAGTGGAATCCCGGTGTTAGTCTCCATTCCAGATCCTCACCTCATGTCCCATCTATCATATTGACAAGTTGTGTATGAGTTGTAAACAAAGGAATTCCCAGACAGCAGGTAATCAATGGTAATTATGGTGAGACTGGAAGATATACGTCAGAGACAAGAAATGTTTTGTTTGTTTTTACAAAATTGCCTTAACTTTACCTGCAATTTGGTAAACTGCCTGCCTGCACGGATCCAGAGTTCATTTGTTTCAACACAAACTCTGCATGTTGCTTAATATTCACATAACAATGGACATCTATATATTAACAGCTTGAAGCTGTGCCGGAGGTAATCATTGTTGAAAGGTTGAAAGGAAATTGTTTCTCCTACTTAACAAGTCCTTGCTGTTTTATGCCCTTGTCTAATTGCCATCCTCATGATTTAGACACTCATAGGAACACGCACGTTTAGCTGTTGTAAACTGTCAGTGCAGTTTTATTTTTTATTTTTTATTTCCAACCTTTATTTTCCAACAGGGAAAAAAAAAACATGTTTTGCTTTGTTATAGGTCTACTTCCTGACCACAGACCTAAACACCCAGAGGGCCATGTCCCAAAGAGGCCCAGGCCACATCTTAACAGGTCAAATGTTTACATGCACAACTAGGGATGGGACAATATACAATATTATCGTTTATCGCGATAAAAATACTGACGATAATCATATTGTGGTAAATGTCCATTATCCTGATAATCGTAAATATGAATATTTTCACAAGTGACTTGACAAAAACTGTCTAGCTCAATAATCCAGACCAATACAGTCTAATTGTATTGATAAATACTAATTTATATATTAGCCTGCATCTTTACAGTCAATCACCACCATGGCTCGGCTTGCCCATTGTCTCCCCCAAATACAAATTATTAATCAAATATGTTGAAATACTGGTTTCAAAACTAAACTAATAACACAAAAAAGATAAGCATGTGTGTCATAATATAAATGTTTTTCTTAAGAAAATGAAAGAAAGTGATTCCAAGTATGTTTTAGTGACATTTTTAAATAATTGTTCAAATTTAATTTATCGCAATAATTTTGGCCGGGATAATCTTGATTTAAAGTGTTAATATTGTCCCATGCCTATACACATCCCATATACACGACTCATGCACACGCACACACAGGCTTGTTGGAGTCAACACATCTCACGGTGTAATTTCTCAGTCTACAGTAGCTGTGAAGTCTGACTTAATGGTGGCATTTTAATTCTGCAGGTACCTCACTCGCTGGTCTGTTGCCTCCGTGAAGCCCATCTATAAGACTGGATTGAAGTGGTGTAAAAAGCGCATGCCTGTTGGTCACCCATTGCTCAAAAACAATGTCCAGTTTGGTCGCAAACCTGTTTACATCAAACACTGATGGACTGAGTGTCTGGCTTTGAGGGAGCAGAAGTGTTTTCTTGTTTACCAACTTCTAAGTGACTATTGTATATCACCACTTGAAACAGTATATTCAACAGTTAGTGGGACACTTTCAAAGTGGGTCATATTTGCACTGTTAATTATCAAGTCAAATCAGATTTGCAATTAAAAATGTGTGTTTGTCAACCTGTATGTAAATGTGTATGGGAATGGTTGCTTGTTCACTAAATGGAGCTTGCAGTTATAAAGCATGTAGTTAATGTGTATTTAATTTTAATACATGCAGACAAGTAATGTAATGGTAACATTTACAGGTGAAAGGTCAGGCCAGCTTACCAGGCTGTGAATTACTTAATGCATTCAAACTGCAATGTCTATGATGTTGACTAAACACATACTGTATAAAATATACTATAAACTTATGCAAAAATGTCTTATTGTTCCATAACATTTTTTTTAAGGATTTGCTAAATAACCTTGAATTGTGGAGCTAAAAGCAGCCAAATCATCTACATTAGGCCACATTTGGACTTCAAGCATTTCACACTGACTTTCTGTACTGTAAATAATGTATTTATCCCTTGCCTCTGCCCAACCCTGGCCACTGGATGTCCTCGGTGGGGGGGTGACCTAACTGAACAGCTATGAGGGGTTAGTAAATGGAGCAGTGCCCCATTATTTTTATAGTTACCAAACATAGTTGTCTTTTAAAAAGTAACATGACCGTTTCAGTGTAAAGATAATGTGTCTCTTCAACAAGTTGGCACTTTCCTTGACCTTGAAACAGCTCACATTCACATAAACTCAACTTTGCAAACGTAATGTATGCAATGACCATGTCTACACCCTCAGCTGTTGTGTGATTTAGTCATGAGCACTACTATAGATGTTGAAACATCCTATTCTTTCACACAAAATATCTTCACATAGCTGAACTTCTGAGTACTAAGCCAGACTAAATATTTGCTAATACTTTTCAAGCAAGCACACATTTTTGTATTGCCCTAATACATGTTTTAGGAAAGTTTACAACTTGTAAGCTGTTAAGAAAAAAAAGAAAAGGTTAAAATAATTGTATTTGCACAGCTTACAGGTAGTGAAGCTGTCTCACAGTGACGTCAACGCAGCATATCACTGGCATAACCGCAATGGGATTTCAATGGGAAGAGTGGATCAACCAGCTTTGACCGGCAGCTGCATTGCCCTTTCTCATCTAAAATGTTATCACAAACATATTTTACTGAAGAATAGCTAAATTATATTAATCGTACTCTTCAAAGTTGACCCAGCCTGACATAATCATTGGCATCATTCCTTCCTAACACAATATTCCATTAAAGGATAAGGCAAGTGTAATGTTATTGTTTTCTTAATGTCAACCCAGTCTATGAACAACCAACAGTGATCTAGAAATGTCAGACATACTTGAACTTGCTGTGGACAGTGTTGGGCAAGTTACTCAGGAATTGTAATGTGTTACTAGTTACTTATTATGCCTTCAAACATTATTCCCATTACTTATTGTTGGGCATTAAAAGTAATTAGTTACATTACTATATTACTATCACAATCACAGCCAGCTCATTTTAGAATTTAATCTTTTTTATTGGAACAATAATGAACCTTGGGAGTCAACAATCAGCCAAAATGAAAACATTGCAGCCTCTCAAACCAGATGATTGACAGGTTGGTTCAAGTAGCCTACCCTACGTTTGCTAGGACAAGACTGTAATGCAGTAAAAATTAATAAATTACTTGGATTAATCATATTATTACTGTTTTGGAAATAGTAGTTCCATTACTAGTTATTGAAAAAAGGAATAACATTGTAGTAACTAGTTACTGCCCAACACTTGCCGTGGAAGACATATCGCATTGCTGTCCTAACAACTAATAAAAAAAAATTAAGAAAAGTAGGCTACAACAGCTTTTCTTTGCTGATGACTTGTTTTTTTTGTGTGGATTGGATGATTTAAAAAGAAACAAGACATATTGGAAATGTAACTGTTTATTAATTTAACAAACAAACAGGAGCGTCAGTAGCATGTGGAAGAACCACACATAGCCTGGAACCTCCTCTTGATGCTGGTCACCAGCCTGGTCACACACTGCTGTGGGATGGCATCCCGTTCTTCAACCAACATATGTCACCAAGTCAGCCAACAGTACGACCAAGTTGACCACAAATGTCCTTACTGGTTGTGCATAGTTTATATTTATAAAACAAATAATTCTGGCTCCGCCACTAGTCAGATACAATTACAAAACTCATAACCTTCTGGGGTTTCCATAATTCTAATTCAGTTTGGAGGGTTAAGGCTAGCATCTCAATAACAGAGCCCCCCCCAGGAGACCAGCGTTGCCATGGCAGTAATCCCGAGGGACAAAAGGTGTGACTTCCACAGTCTCATTGGCTGGAACAAGCCCACGCGATGCTGTGATTGGGTGTTTATAAACAAATTGGAAAGGTCAGGGGTCACATCCATCGATCATGGTGGTGACACGCAGCAAAAGAGCAACTCTGGATTTAATTCCCATTTGATAAACAGACACATACAAAGGAGCGAGCGCGCGCGCACGCACACACACGCACACACACACATGTACACACACGTTCCGTATCCTGGGAGGGCTGAATAAAGTGAGAACTGAGAAAGGATTGAAATGACCAAATAAAGACGTATCTGTAGTGTAATGAAGCACTAACACAATGCCATCGATGTAAAGGGCCCTGGGTCCGATGAGTTTTTAACCTATCGAAACATGGGGTTGGAATAGGCTACAATGTCCTCCCACATTAAATAGCAATGCCAAACTGCTGAGCCTCCTTTGTTGCTTCACCATTTAAGTAGGCTACTTCAATAATTTCCTGGATCAATTCATCTCTAAATTCAACTTCTACCACAAGTAATGATGCAAATCATAGTTTAGCTTGGTCGAAAATGCTCTCTGACAGTTTTGTGGTATCATATAATGACGGGACCAAAGACAGTCGTTGCTCTTTAATGAGTGTTTGAGGTCTGGAAAATAAAAAATAACAGAAGTTAAGTGAACCATTATACTGTATGAATATATAAATAAGTGATTTACATGTTATGATTGCCAGTTATAGCTCATCCCATATATAGTATGAAACATTGGTTTAGACATTTACATGTTTTATAGTCCTTACTTGGACCTGAGACAAAAGCAACACTACTATGTACAAGATGTTGATTAGCTCTTCATTTTAACTTAAAATTCTTTAAATGTAACTTTAGCGAAGTTTCCTTGTGAGTCAGCCAACGTTTGTACACACCCATTTCTTTGTTCAGGACAAAGACAGTTGGTCTTTAGTATAGGGTTAGGGTTCACTGCATAGTTTTGGGACCGCTGGATACCTCAGATCTGGCTGGAAACAGACACTTCCCAGCACTACGTTTGTGTGGCAAAAAGCACTCTCCAACAAGCAAGGATCAAACACACCCCACACACAGTATATCAGGTGTCCAATATTATGTCATTACACACTCATCTTTCCCAGTCAATCCCCAGCTCATCTGTAAGTTATTACTAGGCTCTGCGCGTCTTTTACATGGCTGTGCCCTGATGTCTGTTTAAATCTCTCTCTGTCTCTATGTGGGATTTGTGCTGTGTTTATGTGAAACAACGTTTCCCAGACAAACCTGATTACACAAGAGGCCTCATTCTTGATGTCAAACCTGATGTAATACAACCTGTGTATTTTGCATCTTTACAATGTCACTTTGTAGATGTATGGTATTGTATAGTCATGTTGGCCATGTAGGTGTGCCTGGCCAACATACCTTACTTAATTCATAGCAGAAGTAAATATATGGATAATATGTATTCTCCAAAATTGATCATGTAAGCAGGGGCTGTGTGTACAAACAATGTTTCAACATATATTGACTTTAAGTGGCATTTTACCCCCCAAATTGTCAACAAAACCTACGAGAAGACCAAATAATGTCATGTGCTACTGACTACTCAGTTATAGATCAGTTTGGAAGCCATAAATACCCATTGTGGTTCAAACTAGTATTAATAATTGTCAATGAAATGCTGTTTTCCTGAAAAAACATTAAGTGACTGCAGTGTAATTGTTTATAAAAAAAAAACTACTAAAGGTCACTTGTTCAAACTACCAAAGTACACGGTGAACTGGACTGTACCATATTATGGTTGGTTGTTGCTCAACAAAGGAAACCTTGATTATAAATGATCCTAAGCTAAATTGTGTTTGTTGATTACATATTGCACTAGCATAAGAGGCTTGGCAGTAAATTTGGGCTAATAATGTATATGAATGCGTGCCAAAGTATGCCACGCCACCCCTAATTAGTAAAACATTAACCAGAGAAAAGTGTATCACTTGCTAAAACCAGTATACCGATTTGTTGCTAAGCCATTAAGAACCATTTCCGCAGCTACTGTTCCCATTTGCACTATTCATGTCAAGATTTAATGGGAACCTCGTTTAAGAAAAAGATTTTTATCCAACAACAAAACCCTCTTTCTTTTCAGCTTGCCTGACAACCAAGATATGTTGCCATCTTACCACTTCATTACACATATTTAACAACTGTGCTTATAGCAACTGAAAAGAAAAAAACATTATTAATGAACAGGGAAAAACAGAATGGTAAAATGGTGCAGTCAAAAGGTCATTATGGTAGAGAGTTACAGGACCGGTTATACATCATAAAGTGCCATGGTTCAAGTTGTCCACTATCAGACCAACAGCACCCCCTACAGGCAGACACATGACAAATATATTAACAAAACAAATTATTATCCATTTGTATCAACCCTGAAGGATATGGAGCTCATGAATATTAATTAATATTAATATTAATTAATTTGTCTATTCAGCAGAATAAGAGGCTTGTATGTTCATTTTACACTGGTTCTTTGTGAGGTCTCTTGCAAAATATGTTTAAATCTTAATGAGACCATCTGGTTAAATACAACAATTTCAATAAATGTCTGTATTTGCTAAGAATCACATGTATAGTCATAGCGGTCATATATGTATTTCCATTAAGAAAAGGATTGATTCCCATTAATAAGTCAAAAAATTTAAGATGAACAAGAATTTCCTTCATTGTTATAATGTAAAAATTAAAATTAAAAGCTGCAAACCAAACTTAAGAGCAAATGCTGTTGACCTATTAAACTGATAATGTCCATAAACAGAATTCTTTCTTTTGCAAATAGTACTTAAACAAATCTGTTAGTGAGACAATCAAAACACTGACCATGACAAATAGGCTATTACACATTGAGGAAGGGATTTTCCATTATCTTTGGCAATAGCAGCTCTAGTTTGATGCCTTCATGTTGTTTGAAATGTTTGGTTAAGTGCTACAGTGTTCATAAGGTTAAGTCATAAACCATTAGCCTTGTGTGAAAGGGTAACATTCTTTGGTAGACTGGTCCTTGTGTATTGACAAAAGACAAATAAGACAAAAACAGCATTTCTTCTAACACATTTCACTCCATTGGTCCACATCAAATGGCTGGGCTGCCGTTGTTCACTTACTCAAATGCACCTGATACTGTATCGGTGCTTATATTTAATTGAAACGTTTCATATAGCTAGATTCATTCAGTACCCTCAATGTTACCTATTCCACCGATTGCTCCAAAAACATAGGGGAAACATATCTGCTGCAACATATGTTCCAAATACAGTCATTTTGGAGTTCCCTGCGGTAACCTTAGTACAGCAGACAAATCAAGTTGATATTCACACATTTACTTTAGATACTGTCAGGCGTCACATCTCATGTCTGCGACCCTGCGTGGCAGATTCACGGCACCAACAGGTCGTCGTCATCCACTGGGCTGGGGCAGTGCGTGGGGCTGCTCTCTGTAGAACCATACTGCTGTATGGGGTGCGTCCCATCTGTGGAGCTGGTGGGGGATTCAGGTTTGAGCACTCTGGGAAGGTAGACCTAGAGAGCGATGCAGTTGAAGAGGAAGGAATAACGTTTAAAAAATGGAAAAAGAAAAACACACAGCGTGACAAAGCCCTCTTAGGTGCCAAGCCCAAAAACAGTTGGGCTCTTTAGTTTTCGTATAGCAGCCCGTAGAACACATTCATAGATATTTGCATAATCCAAACTGATCCGTTACACCCAGTCTAAATCTGTTCAAGCAGGCGCAACGTATCCTGTAGTGCCACCAACAGGCCAACGTTTGCATCTTGCAAACCACCACATTTTCATTTCATCAAATACTCTTTGGACATTCACAACACTTCTCCCATAATAGAGCAAACAACATTTCCCGTCTAACAGCTGCGACATCTGTTGGCTAGTCACAGCTTTCCTTTAAAAATGCAACAACTACCATGGTGTTCTCTGGTATTATGTCTGCTGCGTCCTCCTCTTCCTCCTTTACCTGTAAAACAATGCAACAAAAGATTAGGTAGGGAGTAGGGACACCTACACACACACACACGCGCACACACACGCACATACACAGAAAAAGAGAAACATACCACATAGTTGTGGGGACTGAGGTATTTGAAGAACCCGAAGCAGGTGTAGCTGACGCAGATGATAATCGTTGAGACCAGGAACACCAGCGTGAACAACGATGTGTCCGCCATGAACCCTGGGTCGACCACACACACACACAACTAGTTAGCAAGGTGGCGCATGGCATTTCATACACCACAGCTTTTAACAATCACACGTCAACAAACATGCCTGCCTGAAGCGGTCCAAAGCACTAACCGTATTAAGCTGCACTACACGTACGTATCTCCACACGCATGTCTTAATGTCTACCTGTTCTGAGGACGGAGAAGAAGTAGAGCCAGATTAGACATATGATTGGCGCTGCCAGGGCTTGATTGACAGCTCCCAGGTGGACCTGCCGGTCCAGACGGGCAGGCAGGTAAGTGAAGTACATGTTGTGTTTGTCCACAAGATGTTTCAGTATGATGTACAGCAGGCCTGAAAGGAACACGCGATGATAGGGCTGTCAGAGTGTAATCGCGATTAATCACAATTAATAGCAGGCTTTACATAAATTGATTGCGCATTTAAAAAAATGATAAAAAGTATGCAGAATGTATTATAGATCATAAAAATTTTATACCAAAATAAAAATGTATTTTAAGATAATGACAAGAATATTTTTATATAATATAGATTTTTTTTTTTATATATAAGTGATCTTGAAATCAACAACATGCAGTGTTAATTAGGTGATGGTCCACTTTAGTGGGCTTTGTGCCCCAGTAACCACTCACCAAAAGGCACAATGATAGGGCAGGTGATGCTGTACGCCATAATTACGGTGAACACACACAGGGTCCAGCCATACATGACTCCATACTCAAACTCGTAAGCCTGGTTCTGTAGCAAGAGAAGCAGATTGCTGCATCTTTACAGTATTTAAAGGGTAACCGTGGAATATAGACCAGCATGAAATTGACAGAACACGTTTGTGGAGTTACACGGGTATGCATTCATTTACCACAATGCAAGTGTCCTATAATAACACCGCTCCCATCTGCACATTCCCATTGTTCCCATTTACAGAGCCAGGGCTGTGCAGTAATGAACTATTATTAAGCACGCACAAATAACAGGCCGATACTGTGACTGTGAATAAATATTATCTGAATTTGACAAAGATTGAAAAAGGTGTATCAGCTTTCAATCGCTGAAAAAAAAAAGAAGGTAGACAACATCTTCCCACCTGTTTGACGTACTTCCTCTCGGCCGCAGAGCGAGCGAGGATCATGCGGATGGTGTAAAGCAGTAGCCCTGGCAACCGCAGCAGCTCCATGCCGGAGCCCACCAAGGCCGCTGCGATCACATAGTTGACGAAGAACGCCCCTTGGTCAGGTAGGAACACACAGCTAGAGCAGGGAGGAAGAACGCAATGGAGCCAAACAGATCCAGAATATTGGCCCAGACAGATATAAGCATAAAGAAAACTAAACGTGGAAGGTGACTGGACGAACTGACGTAATTGTCTATCACTGTCGGTTACCGTCGCACCTAAACTACGCCCGTAGCTGCCAGTATGATGCCGATTGGTCAGAGCCACTGTGAATCGGACAATTTCGAAGCCGTCCGGACTGATTCTCGCCGCAACGTCAAACTGAAGCTCGCGAGATCACGATGGTCTCAAGAGGCAACAACAGATTGCCCAGTTAAATGTAGTGCAATCCATACAGAAAGATTACTTACTCAAACCTCAGCTTTCCATCAGAGAGGAACTCTTTATCAAACAGCCAGCGGAAGAACACGGCAAGGCTGGAATGGAAGAATGAAGATCCCAACATTAGAAGACTGGTGTTACATTAGTTAATGCTATCATTAGCATGCAGAATCACATTCCAGACTGAACCTAATTAGTCAGCTCTTGGGCAGTTGGAGGATACATGCATATAATCTACCCATTATATATTTATTACAAACACTACAGTATATTGAAAGCTATATTTTGCAAGTGTTCATACAAGAGATGACAATTACAATTAAGTAATAGTAATAGAAAGTCAAATGTATTTGTATAGCACCTTTCACAGACAGCAGTCACAAAGTGTTTCACAGTATAATGCAACAACATGGACGCATAGAAAGTTGCAATTACATTCAAATACTCCATAGAACAAAGAATTTTAATAAAACAAATAAAGTACCGTAAATACAAGATACCAGTATAAGGAAAAAAAAAATAAGCGAAAATGAATATACAAACAAAAGAAAAATAGTGTGTCTTTAGTTGTTTGAGTAGTTTTTTAGCCTTAACAAAGGGGCTTAGGCATCTGGGAGTGGAGCAACCAGACCACTGGACATTCCTGCCCCTAGATTTGTAAGAGTAGGCTTAAGACCTTTATTTTTAATAAAGCATTTAGATAGGGCTGTTGTTTTTACCCTGAAATATTATTATTAATTCATGTTTTATGTACAGTATATACACACACACCTTTTGTATAATTATAATGAATAATTCAGTGGCTTTTGTACTGATGATTTTGATTGTTTAACCTTCAATCATTATTATGCGTTTTACCATGAGTCTTTTTGTATTTTACCTCGTAGACGTTCATTCTGTGCATCTTACACCTGTAATGTTAAGTGTATTGGGACCATACCTGTATTAAGTGTATTAGGCTCCACACTGATGGTGAAAAACTGAATTGACACTAATAATAAACTTAAGCTTAGAGGACTTGACATACAGTACTGTGCATGTCTATCTGTGTGTGTGTGTGTGCGCGCGTGTGCATGCAATTCCACCCACTCAGTGATATGAGGCGTTACCTGGTGAGCATGTGTGTGCATGCGTGTGTGCACGTCACCTGGTGAGCATGTGTGTGTGTGTGCATGGGTGTGTGCACGTCACCTGGTGAGCATGTGTGTGTGTGTGCATGCGTGTGTGCACGTCACCTGGTGAGCATGTGTGTGTGTGTGCATGCGTGTGTGCACGTCACCTGGTGAGCCCCAGCGAGGGCAGGATCAGCACCATAAACAGCAGGAACACATACAGCTTGTGCAACATGGTCAGTTGCTCACTGGACCTGAGGAGCACAGAGCAGTTACCACAAAAGCCACTACACACGGCAATGGATGTCTACTAAGCTCACAAGTGAGTGTTCTAGGCATATAACACACATTTCTTTCCAACGAATATCTTAGTTACGCCAATATTGTTCACGGGAAACAATGTGTGAAATCGCAGTTAAAGATAATGCTAATTCCAAAAGCAAATTTTTTTTTGTATACAGGATTAGCCGACACATCCACGTGGAGTATGCTTGGAACAGCCCAAGTGCTCGTCCGCGTTGGGAAAGGCCAGGCATTTGATAGTATACCGGGGCCTTAAAACACGCAGGGCAGTAGATCATCAGGGCCAGCGTGGAGAACCACCGGTGTAGAGCACAGAGCTCATATCTCAGTACAGAAACCACAATGAAGGGTCTTGTGTGTGTGTGTGTACCTGGTCCAGTGGGCCTCGCCCAGGGTAGAATAGTAGACTATGGTGGGCAGCAAGGCAGAGAACGTCCACAGGAGGAGTGTGGGGAAGAACTGACTAATGATGGCACTCTGAAAAGAATAGAGAGAAAACATCCACTCTAATGCATTTCACCACTGCAGTGCTAACTAAAGTTGTGTGGGAGCTGCTCACAGGCCGGCAGGGCAGGCATGTGTGGCCGTCTCACATTCAGGTAACGGATGGGCTTCGTCACGTTGAACTTGTCCATGTTGCTGATGATGATGGAGGGAGTGGTGAGGAAGGTGAGCAGGAAGAAGAGGAGGATGTTGAGAAGCAGGCAGCGGATCCACCAGCGGACTCCCTGAACCGAGAGGTTTTCCCTGGGACACGGAACGTCAAAAGGTATAGTCAGCTATTGTAAGCTAATACACTGTGTCGAATTCACCGAATATCTCCTCACATTTCGCTAGCTTTCTGTGCGTGCTAAAATAAAGCAGGTACTTCTACACAGCCCTGGCTTTGTAAATAGGACTCTTCACCCTTTATGCAGACCAGAGCAACCCCGCATTCCATGCAAGTCAATGGGGAGGTACACATAATATTGACCATTATTTCTCTCTTGGGGATGTTAACGGTTATCAGTTATTTTGAGTACCTACTATCAATCTGAGCGGTGTTTCTGCAGCAAACTGTTTTGGGGTAAATTGACTTAGTTTCAGGCCATGCATGGTAGATTTAGCTGTCCGGGCAGTCAGCCTCCACAGCAAAATGCTGTTAGTGACACGCCCACTTAAGATACCGGAAGCGTTCCATTTATTCCTCCGATGAAACGAATTAAATGCTCCACCTTTATATTTCAGTATCTCTGCTCCTAGTGCTAAATGGTGGGAGCCTTACCAGTACACATTGGTGGGGTGGGGTGCGTAGTTGACTTTCCACTTCCTCACTTTCAGTGATTTGCTATGGGATGAAGGCTGGGGCTCCCGCCCACAACAGCAGCCAGCAGAGCTGCCATTACTGCTGGCCCCGCCCCCACAATCCACTGCATTGAAGTCTTTTAGAATGCTGAGGGGAAATGATTGACAGCTTTGAAGAACACAACGAGGGGCCGGTCACACCGAGACGCGTCGCTAGGAACATGTGATCGGGGGGGTTTATCAACACGCTTTTGAAGCGGCCGCGCCTTTAGCGACGCGTCTCGGTGTGATCGGGGCCTAACATTGATTTGCAATTAACAAATGGGCTGTGACTGAAACATGTGACTGTACATATTTAGGTAAACAGACTCCTTCAATGAAAGAGCACTTACTACTTGGCCATGGCCTCAGACTGCAGGGTGACAAAGGCCATCCCTAGGGGGCGCTGTGGCACCAGCTCTCTCTCCTTGCTAACCTCCTCCAACAGACTTGTCTCCTGACTCTGGTAGTATTCAATGGCATCTACCTGAGGAAACAAACAATAAAAGCACAGGTCAATTCTGCACTTTAACATTGCATTTAGTCACTGTGTTTATGCAGTTGTGCTAATGGCTGTACAGCTTGTAATAATAGCAATAACCTAGGGTTAAAATGATGCCTAACTGCCATAAACAAGTAGTGAATACTAACATAATTTGACAAGTTTGTGTTCTGTAACTAACTGTGTATAACATGTAGTCCAAAGACAGAGATATCATGAACTCAAAATGTACATTTTAAATGGTGAAATGTGTTGTTGCACAACTAGTCAACTAGTCACAGGAGCAGAACATATATCAAAATATCAAAGAGACAACCAATCTCCCATTGCTAAGATTTCAAATAGGAAGCAGCCTAACCTCTTTGCCGGAAGCACAGCAACATAAGTGACCACACCTATAGGGGTTGATTATCTCCGATCTCCCTGTCCTCTCTTTGACCTTTTCGTAGTATCGCAGGTTTTTCCTGGCTCGGTTCCTTTGAAGAAACGGTAAGTACCAATGACATCCGCTTAACATGTCGTATACAGTATATTATACATTAATGTTATGCAGTATACAGTATTTGTACACACAGTATACACTTACGGTATACAGGCACAGTATAGTTTATCATACAGTATATTACTGAGTATACTGTATTTTCTGTGCACTACTACATTACCTCTCCTTGTCGAGGTGCATGAGCTTGGCCACGTCGTAAGCTAGCGTCACAGCACATACTTGGCAGGCAGGATACGCCTCCCTGTTGAACACCAGTGTAGAGTTGTGCAGAGTTGTGCAGAGTTGTGCACACCGAGCCACACGCACGCTTAGTCAGTAAGTCAAGACCAAAGTACCGGCAAGTACACATTTCCCACTGGGATTAAAAATGAAGGTATTACCGTGACTCACGGTTGTGGTAAATAGAGTTCACACTGACTTTCAAAGTCATTAGATCTATGTGCAGCACACGACGTTGCTCTTGTAATCGGGTGTCTTGAAGTCGTCGTGTGATTCACACTGCATGACTGATGCAGCGACAGGAGGTCACACGCTACAAGATGTTTCACGAGACTAAGTCAAACTGGAGCTTGGAGATAGATTGTCTCACACGCTATAGGCACAGAACGTAACATAGACCTATCCCTCCGTAGTAGCGCTCACACCTCTGTAACATGGAACCGGTGCATTTCTCAACAAATACTCTCAAACACAACATTTCCCACCACTGATGAATTGCTTAGTCATTCAAATGTGAAGCGATATCGACAAGGGATACGTGTTTTAGAGACTTGAATTATTCCAGTATTTGCGTGTTTCTTCAAGCAGTTCAAATGATTACAAAGGCTATTTATTACTCCTCCCCCTTGGCTGTAGGTCGTCGCTGCTGTCATTACCAGTGCCAACACCATTCACGCTACCGGATTTGGCTTTGCAAAACATCAACAGCGTCAGCTCGCGTTCTAAGCAGTTCACGCTACACGATCGTTCACGGGAGCGAGCTGTGATTCCCCTCTGAGCTGGGCCTTTCATCTGCAAGCTAAAAAAAAAAAACTTGTCTATGGGCGGAAAACGTCGTAGTGTTAACTCGGCATAAAGTGTTCTCTGGTCTACTCACATGAAATGGGTCTTCACAATATCCTCAGTGGCCTCTTTTGGGACTGAACACACAAACAATGTGTTTCGGGCCTACAAAAGAGAAGGCAGAGAGAAACCTTAGTTGGTATAATTAGATATATATATAAATATTGACATGTCATTTGCCTAATAAGTTGGATTTTCTTGCATATTTTTTCGTCATGTTTGCATTGTGACTGAAAGGAGAGAGAGAGAAAGACACAACGATAGCAAATGCAACACTGGCAATTTAGATAAAGAGACAGACCAAAACAACACTGCACAGGGATATTTCCAGGGATGTATTGTGGTACAGTACCATGACACAAGTGTCTTTAAAAGGTATAGTCCGCTATTGCAAGCTAATTGTAAGCTAATACACCTTGTCACCAAATATCTTGTCGCATTTTGCTAACAACAGTTCCCTGTGTGTGTGCTGAAAAAGCTGAGGGAGTTGGTTTTTTTTGGAGCTCGAAGTTAGCACACGTTCTTGAGAATGATTAACCCTGCCTTTAAGAGAGAAGTTTAAATGTGTTCCTACCGTCTCCCTGCGCATGCCTTTCATCTGTGAGGTGTGATGACTCAGCACAGCGACAGTCACAATCAGGTATACAACTGCAAACACTGTGTGCACCCACAAAAGGTTGTCTCTAAAAGCAAAAACAACTATAAAAACTCAAGCACATGACCGAAACAAACAAAGAACTGACTTCTAGTGGTTCATAAACTCAGACACATACTGTATGAGCATATTATAAATACCCTTTTTGAAGATTGGCGATAGTTGTCCTTCCAAAGCTGCGTGGGTTATTCTCTGAAAGATATTCAGTTTTCTTTAGATAAAGCAGTGTTTAGTGATACATTACAGATACATTTTAGAGGCCTCATTTATAAAACTCGTACCCACTCATAGTCGCAAAATGGCAAAAATGTTATATTCTCAAAAATATTGAGATAATAAGTTTTTTTTGTCCCACCCCTTTAACAACCATAATGTTATATACATAGTCAATGAATAGCCCCAGACAAACAAAAATAAAATAATAAAAACACTACAAGGTTAGCACAAAAATTACATGACATCAAGTTTACAACTTAAGTATTGCATTAGTGGCGTGGTGGTTTGCTAATTCAGGGCAGGCCTCTACGAATCTATCCATCTAAGCCTGGGAGCTCTCAATTGCACAGAAAACCTGCAGTAAAGCAAGTGTGTAATGCAGTTCACCACGACAGCAATCAAGTTCCTGTGTTTAGAAAATAATTGTACACATTTTGTTTTAGCTTTCCTCATTGGATAGGAAAGTGAAGACAGAGTGGGAGAGAGAAACTGGGAAGGATTTAGAAATGACCACGGGCCAGATTCAAACCCGGTTCTCTCGAGGTACTTAGTTGTTGCATGTACCACAGCTCCACCAGGAAACCATTATTCAGAGAAGTGTCATCCATGTTTGAAAATCATCCAAAGCTTGTTGCTCTAATTAGTCAATGGTTGTGATTGACAGCTATGTGGCTCCAATTATACAGGGTTTTCTTTTTTGTGGTCAAAATAGGTCACCGCCCATTCAAGCCATCACATAGAACACACAGTGTGTGTGTGTGTGTCCTTCACCCAGCAGGTTTCCAGACAGGTTGATGGGTAGGATGATAGAGAGAGACATGATGGTGATTAATATCAGCAAGAGGATCAGGTGGCGCTGAAAGGACAGGTAGTGGACGGCGTCGATGCCACACTTGGCCTTCACCTTCTCCATACTGTGGCAACACAGCAAGGTACAAGAGACACACGTATGAAACCGTTTATAAGACAAACGCTGGTTACTTATCTGCACACGGTAAACTTGGGTCAATGCATAACCAAGTGAAATACTTTAAACACTTACTCCATCCGAATGATGAAAGGCAACCAACCACAGCAACCCTGCACACAAACGACAACATGGTGTTGGCAATGACATGGAGCCTTGAATCGCGATAGAAAATGGCAATTATGAAATGGCACAGTACGAAACAATGTCTGCTTTCCCAGAAACATGTTGTAAAAACTCTAATCAGCATAGATCTTTAATTAACTCCAGTTCTAATGCCAGATCATAATGCCAGAGGGCATGTAAAAACGCCACATAGAAAAGCTACAGTCAGGTCCGAAGTAGCCCTGCTGTGAGGTAAGTGCATTTGTAATAGACATTTCAAATCCACCACCACCATCAAAACCTTCCCGGCATATGAAATGCATTGTGATTCACTGAAATACGCGCAGGGAAGGTAAATTGATTATTTATAATGCGTTAGCATTTCTGTTATTTGTTTTAAGAGGAGGATTACAGTGAGTTTGCCTGATTTCACAAAGACTGGAAGATGGGAAATAACCATATTATTACCCATGCTGGAGCCAAACTATGTTCGTAATAGAGATCATGGCAAAAAATGACGATAATACCATAAGAAATTGATAATATAAGATAATAAATCATAATGTGGGCGTAATATGTGTAGAATGTTAACTTTGAGTATTGTTTTCCATTTATGTTCGTGTTGATTAGGGCATAGGCTAATTATGCCCAATGTAAGCCAAATGCTTTAGCTCTGAAATGCTTTTTATTTGTTTCTATCTGCTACAGAGGCTGAGAAATAATGGTTTTAGTGAACACTGACAACACTGTCAAGTTTTTTAAGAAAACCCCTCAGGTTTAAGGAATTTGTTTCAAACAATGCCTTAGGTTTTAGAATGCTTTTTTAGAGGGCTCCGTAGGTCGTAATGGGTTAAGGAGCCACTGAAATACACAACCCATATATCTAGCTGCACAGATATGGGTGACAACAGGACAGAAGACACAAACCATTTCACGGTCAGGGTCCTCTGCATTGGACACACAGGATGACATGCGTCCATAGCGACGGTGTGAAGTCTCATTAAACCTGAACAGGCAAGGAGGATATCAACCAGTAGGTCACACTGGCAATTATCAAACTAGTTAACAATAAGGCAATAGGAAGTTATTGCCTTTATAAAAGGTATAGTCTACTGTAAGAAAATTTTGTCAATTCACCAAACATCTCCTTGCATTTCGCTATCTTACCATTCTCTGTGCGTGTTGAAGAAATAACAACTCACCCGATATTGTCTGCAACCAGTGCTAAGCGGCCATAATCCCAGACCTTTCTTCTGATACAGCAGAACACAAACAACAACACCTGAAATTCACAGAGTGGAATCAGTTACTGTACATGAAAAGCTGTGATTCCTTTGAGAATATTGTGTATCTCACACACACACACACACACACACACACACACACACACACACACACACTATATATACACAAAAATACACACCACAAACACAGAAAAGTCGAGCAGCAGTACGATTTGCACCCCGCCAAAGTCAACCCCTTTGAGAACGGTGCTCTGGGTTGAACTGAAGCAGGTTGAATCATTGAAGTGGCTACCGTTGTTGTCCAACAGGGGGCGCCCTTCCCACCACAGATAAGACATGTGTGAGCACTGTGATAATAAGCGATCAGAGAATGGGTTGTTAAAGCCACTGGTTAGTGGGCTGAGAACCAAATGGGGCCATGGGAGCGCTTATGGTTGTCCACTGTAAGAGAGGAAACAAAGTTTGTTATCGTTTTCATCAAATGGGATTGACAAAAGCTCTAGTCAATGTCACTGACAGACTACAGTGATTCAGCAAACTTATATTTTCAGTTCACTGTACTTAGCCTAGGAAATGTTCAGAATGAAGTTTACAGCTTCTAATGTGTATTGCTTAATGACACAACTTGGAACCTGTTAGTGTGTTTTGTATTTGTGAGCATTCATGATCACTAATTCACTAATAATAAATGTCACAAACATTGTTTTAAGTCAAGTTTGTGTTAGACGTTAATCTAATATGACATCAAGAATTCTCGTCCCATCCATCCAACACCAACAAAAAGCACAAAAACAGAAATAACATGTAGCAAAAATATACTGGCAAGTAACAGGCAAAAATGAATATATAAATAAATACGCATCCATGCAAAAAAAAACAATGACATCATAATAATAATAATACATTTTGTTTGGGACGCCTTTCTAAACACTCAAGGACATCTTACATTGCAAAATAAGATGTCCTGACTGAAACATACATACTATAATAGTAATAAAGGTTTTATCTGACAAATATATACAAAATTTAATTAAACAGTCAGGTGAGAGTGGAACAAAGGGCTAAACGTCATAGGTAGGCATGGGATGATATTTTTAAATTTTATATCACGATTATCCTGGCCAAAATAATTGCGATAAACAATATAATCACTGGGCACTAAAACATACTAGAGTCAAGTTATATTTTCTCTTTATCTTTTCTATTGTATCATGACACACATGCTTATCTTTTTTGTGTTATTAAATTAGTTTCAAAACCAGTATTTCAACATATTTGAATAATACTTTTTATTTAGGGGACACAATGGGCAAGCCAAGCCATCAGCCATGGTGGTGACTGACTGGAAAGATGCAGGCTAATATATAAGTTAGTATTTATCAATACAATTGGACTATAAAAGTGAGCTAGACAGCTTTTGTCAAGTCACTTGTGAAAATATTCATATTTATGATTATCAGGATAATGGCCATTAAACACCATACGATTATCGTCAGTATTTTTATCGTGATTAAGGATAATATCGTATATCGTCCCACCCCTAGTCATAGGTAACCTTGAAGAGGTGGGTTTTAAGGATCTTAGCAAACGAGGTGACCGTGGTGGCATGTCGAATGTGCAGTGGAAGTGTGTTCCAGAGTGGAGCAGAGCAGCTGAGGGACCGAGCCTCCATGATGGAGAGGTGGAATGGGGGGGGGGGTGACCAGAAGCCCTGTAGAGGAGGAGCGAAGAAATCGGGAGGGAGTATATGGCAGGAGAAGGTCAAAGAGATAGAGAGCCAGATCGTGGAGGGCCTTGTATGTAAGGAGAAGAATCTTGACGTCTATACAGAACTTTATAGGAAGCCAATGTAGCTGAATCTGAATAGGAGTGATGTGATCCGTTGACTTTGTGTTCGTGAGGATTCTGGCAGCAGAGTTCTGTACTAATTGGAGTCTATTTTTGAGATTGGTTGGGATGCCAGAGAAAAGAGAGTTGCATTAATCCAGACGTGAAGCGACAAAGACGTGGATGAGGGTTTCAGTGCTTGAGTATGAGAGTGAGGGACGGAGTATAGATATGATGCAGAGGTGGAAGAAGGATGCCCGGGTAATGGTTTTGATGTGTGATTCGAATGAAAGAGAATTATCAAAAATGACACCAAGACATTTCACGTTTGCTGACAGTGAGATGGGAAGACCGGCGATGTTCAGGCTGGAGTTGTCTTGTGTGGGGAGAGAGGATTTGGAGAAACAAGGCTTCTTCCAACATTAAAACACAAACAATGCTTTGTTGAGCTGCTGCAGCCCAATTCCTCCATGTTTTGTAACCTTGGGGTTAAGCCTACTGCTGTTCGCGTTCATTGAACGTGTAGCAAAAGTTCCACCATCTTGAACGCAGATTAAAAAAGGCTGTCAGTCAGTCAGTCAGTCAGTTAGTTTCCTACAATGCTCAATTTGCTCTGTAACAATCGCTTTGTTGTTAGCCATGAGAACGTTCAACCCACAGTCCGATTAGTCTTCCCTATTTTATAACCTGGCATTCAGTATACTGCCTTTAACTTTCAATGAACGTAGTAAACGTTGCAGTCCTGAACCCAGCATGCAAGTCACAAGTAGACCGTAGCAGGGCTCGCCTCACCTAAAACCTCAGTCAAGTCAAGTCTATTTATATAGCCCTAATCACATTACTGTCTTCAGTCACATTACACGGGCTGTATAGCCCATATGTCACATGGAAACAAACAACATCCCCTAAACCTGCGCCTCCCATCATCCATGCAGTAATATAGCCCACAGTAAGCTAGCCTATATGATGGAAACAAGTCTCATATTTACAGTAGTTTTCTTAGATGTGGGCTAGCTAGTCACTCTGTATAACTATACGCTGTATTGTAGAAAACGAATTATAATTTGCTTACGCAATACTTGTCAATTTTAGCCGGACAGCTACCTCAATTCACAAAAGCAAGCCTATGACGGCTGTTTTGATCAGACGTGAATGTTGTGCTATGCAGTAGGCTAGCACAACATATGCTGGAAGTACGAACAAAGAGCGATTTGACTAGTAACTTAATTTACACACACATTCAAATAAAACGCCAAATAACAATATCAACTCTAAATAAAGACAATGTTATCAGCTAACAAGACGGAAATGTGGACATTCCAGTGTTGGCAGTTAACGAAGATACGCCTACCTCGAATATTATTTTACAGTTTGTCCGAATATGTAAAGAACACGAATACCCCCATCAAATGGAAACCGTATCCAAGAGGAACTCATAATCAGCTTATGGCTTGACGTTGTTGTTTTAGAAAGTCACACACATCCGTGTATGCGCAGTAAGACTGCGCGCATGATGTGTGTGCTGGTTAGTCGAAATGTGGCTACCGTACCAACCTCTGTGTACTCGAGTATCAATTGTCAATATATACATTTCGCAATAGTTTTCAGCAGCCAGCCAGTAATATGTAGCCTATTTCAATCAAATATATTTCTGAATTTCAAATTGGCCTACAATAGTAGCCTTTGTTATTAACACGAGACCACAGCCTTATTATAACTTTAAACCGTGTTGCAAAACAACTGTTAAAATTACTTTTAAAGATGGAGATTAGTGATAAACGCTGAACTTCTAATCAGCCAATCACAATTCACGACAGAAAGTATATCTGCAAACATTACAATAAGACAACCTATAATGAATTATACCATACGTTTCTACATATTGTGCTTAGCTTTATTGGAAATGTTACCTGGTTTCAATAAAGGACATTATTATTTTGTTTTTATTTATTATATCCAAAATTATAGGGGGGTGCCACAGCAAAATTTGCAGCATCCTTAATAATGCAGGAATTATCCCAATACATGATAATGAGTTTTTCAAACTAAGAGTGTTTGAGAAAGGTAAAGCCTTAAATATATATTGTTTGCATTGACCTGTGTGCAATCATAAAGCATTAAACTGTTCAGAGACTGTTGAGTTTACATCATTTTGTGTTTGTCTGTTCCCCAGGTTCACTTATGTTGAGCTTGTCCACCCTGAAGTGATGGTGCATGAAGTGGAGGAGATGAGTTGGGAGTTCTTACTCTATGGACTCTTTCTTAAGCATTACCATACATTCTTACTCTTTAAGGATAAAGTCTTCCCGGCCACATTCAGGGAAATATAATGCAATATAATTGTGTTTAATGAGTGACAGTGCTGGTACTGTAAACACAAGTACTGAACATTATACTGCCTCTCACACTTCCACCGACGGGTGCCCATGGGTCAGCGGAAGAAGGGCCGCCAGCCAGGAGCCACCAAGCCTAAACGTTTCGCTCCTTTAAGCCGTCAACATCTGCTGGTGGCAGAGCAGTGACATGGCTGCTACTACACCCTGCAGCTGGCGTCTGGGTTATAGCTGTTCCTTCCCTACTGGGCCTTCCCCCTCAACCGTGACCAAAGGCTGTCCTTCTATGCATCCTAATATATATGTATAGACAGTTACACATGTTGATATATTCATATAACATATTAAATAGCTGTTTTGTGTTGACATTTGAAATAAACATATCATAAACTAATTAGGTCATATCCAGAATGGATTTTAAAAGAATGACTACAACATATGCATTTTAAAGACAGAGGTCATCGTAAGAATACACACTAAGAGACATGTTTTACAATTTTCTAATATTTGAGTCAATAGCAGTTGAACAGTTCTTTTTGTTTTATACTGGTTTCAAACACCAGCGTAACAGTGAATTTTTAAGTCTGTTCAACAAACTAGTAACTATAAAGGCTTCTGGTCCCCAGGTGAGAGGTACCCTGCAGATGCCCCTGAATACCCTTAGCTGTCATTTGTGACTATACTACTCACTCAGAGTATCTGAAGCAGTTGCCAACCAACTCAGACGCATGTCTCTGGTACAACTGACCATGTAGCTTCTTCTTGGATTTACATAAAGTTGGTACATTTGGGTATAATCTTCACTTAGCAAAACCGTAGCGATAGGGTTGGAATATCAGTATCAGGATTGTTTTAGCTTAATAGGCTAAATTATTGTTGTAGCATCATAGTGGCTCTTTATACTGAATATGAATTTGCATTCATAAAGCCTCTACTGTAAATTTGAGACTTACTTTGAGACATTAGAGACTTATATCAAGACTCTAATGTAAATACGTTTAAGTTTTGAGTAAAAAAAATAAAAAAAACAGCAATATTGCAACTAAACTCAGGTCTGCAACAATAAAATGGTTTTGCTTGAATGCCATTGGATTATAGTAATATTAAAATGGTATTCAAATCGTTGTCAATCTGCTGTAGCTGTAGTATAACTGCATTTCATGTGTTTGTACAGATACGTTATGGTTCACCCTCTGGGCCCCTGAATAACATAAAGAATATCCCAAACATTGTGCAGACAAGCACCAGGCACTCACCCATGTCATAATTCTCAAACACCACGACTGGAATTGGGTTTGTGTGCTGATAATGGACAGTGCTGCATGCAGGTCCCAACGCAGCATAGGGCCTTCAGTATTATGCCCCACAGAAGGACCTCTGCCTAGCTTTCACCTTTGCCCTGTGTGGCATTGTGTGTCACAAAGGCAAGGCAGCACAGCGGACCAGTGGATAGCACTGTGGCCTCACAGCAAGAAGGTCCTGGGTTTGAACCCAGGTCGTCCCGGCCTGTGTGGAGTTTGCATGTTGTCTGCGTGGGTTTCCTCCAGGTGCTCCGGTTTCCCCCATTATTAAAAAACATATTAGGTTTATTCTCCAGTCAATGCCATTGACCAGTGACACTGGCCTCCACCAGGGGTCCCTGTGGCTGCCCACTGCTCCCTTGAGGGATGGGTAAAATGCAGAGGATGGATTTCACTACATCTGTATGTGACAATAAAAATGCACCTGTCTGTAGGCAGCAACATAAGCTATAGGATATATGCATCCTGATTTCCATTTGTAGTATGTTTTTATTCCAAGTAGTATTGACCAGTCATGTCTGTGGAGAGCAAATGAGGCAGAACTAAATGCAATCTCTGGGGGAAAATAAATGTATGGTCTGATGATGATTTAGCTCATATGTAGATATCTGTTGATAAATATTAGCAGAACTCAACCCCAACTCAATTCTTGTGTCTTAAATAAAAAGCGGATTGTAAAACAATGACCAGCGACCGGAAGAGGTCTTGGCCAGGAACCCTGGCAATATCCCAAAAAGATTGGCTCTTGCCCCTTGCTTAATTGCCGTGTGAGATTACAATGACCTTGATGAACATACAGTATTATACTAAAACGATTAAGGGCCATAGTTAAGGTCATTGTGTACTATGATGTGACCAAATGCAAAAACATTTCAACACTCTAATCTATATGTTACTCTGTTACAACAAAGTTCATCTCAATTGGCATATACTGTATTTCATCAGCATTGGTCATTCTTGGACCACTTTAGTTCAACATCAAAGGCCGGTATCTTCCAGCGGTAGATATTATTATGATTTCCATCCTGTTTTGTCACTTCCTGACAAAATGTTACATGTAACATGATTTTCAAGTGCAAAATAAATACCAAGAGTGCATTTCTATGTGTGGAACTGTGCCGTGGGTGACACTGTGAAACATTCCAACACAATCCAGTGAAACATTAAGGAGTCACAGAATGATGGCTCCTCTATTTTCTTTGACATAATCCAGGGTGCCTTCATTTTGCAATCTGCTAGTCCTACTTGTTTTTTTTAACTGATAGTTAAAAATTTACACAACTGTGTTAACTGTACTAATACCTATAAGCTTGCCATCAAATAAAAAGCCATTATGATATTTATTTCAGCAAAGGATTAAGTGGTCCAAGAGCTGCCTGTCATATCAGATACTGTAACTTCACATCTGTAAATAAAAGCATCTATCTTTTATTTATCTTGTTTCTTGTTCTTTCATTCCAATGAACTTCCTTCCTGGGGGTAGGGAGTATACAGTATATGGTGAGGAGGGGAATAGATAAGTAAGACACACTTCTATGCTGTTTTTAGGTTTGTTTTTGTTTCTATTTACATTTTAACTAAACCATTGCTTATAATAACTCTGGTTATTATTTTCCATTGTTAAAATATTAAACCTTTGCCCAAAAAAAAAACTTTTAAGAAAATCCTCACTTATTATCACTTCTTGTTCATCTGCTTCACTGTCATTTGTCTAAATGGCCCAATATGGCAATTTAATCCAGAATAAAAAAGATGAACTCCTATACTTCCTTCTACTGTAACCTTAATTTCTTAGTAGAAGGTCAAAATAAGCAGCCTGATGGGAAATGTCTGATAAGTGTTTTTCTAAAGTTTCAGTCAGATAAGAATTGGCATGAAGCATAGCAGAGCAAATTTGAATTGTTCCGCATTTTAAATGCTCCTGAAAATTGTCTTTGCAGTTTGCAGGACAGACAGAGCATTGCTAACCAATGCCACGGGTTGCTGTAAGAGCTGCCTGTGGACAAATCAATGAATCCAGTGAAATTAGTAATTCAATTAACTGGGATTATGTTGCTGAATTCTGCCTCTGTCTCTTTCTCTCTGAGTCTCCTGTTTTTCCTCGTCTGTTTAGATGTTGTGGTTCTGCTGCTCATTTCTGCTTCTGATGACTTGCTGTGTCGTTGTGTGACTTCTGTGAGTGTACACTGCCACGTCACCGTGCACACACCAACACTCGCCTGCCTGTTTGTGTATGTGCGTGTGTGCCGTGACAGTTCATGCTTCCTTGTGGGACACGTTGATTAGCGCTCGCTGCAGCTCAGCTCCCAGCTGTCCTTGCGGCTGGTCGCTGATTGAAACCAATCAGGCTTGCGATGGCCCCATCGCGGTGACCCCTCACCCCTCCCACCCCCGCCCTAATCACCTGCTGATTGGCCCATGCAGGGCCCCCTCCCGTTGGCACGGAAGGTTAATTTGACCAGCGGATGAAGGCACCGGGTGGGAATAGGAACGTGCGCCTAGTGATATTGCATGGATATAGCCCTCCTGTCAATCACAACCACTTAAAGGAGAACTGCTTGGGCAGCGCTGACAGCAAGGAGGAAGGACAGAATAAGCGGAAAAATTACTACTGGTGAAACACTGAGAGCGGTTTTTGTTTTTCAAAACTGTTTATTATGTCCCTGATGATTCCCACTGTGTGTATAACTTGAATAATAAATAATTCATTTTCTCAATAACAATTTATATAAACAAGATAGCAGCAAGATAATTACATGATACCTATGATGTTTATGTTTAAGTTGCAAAATTTGTAAGCATACATAATACCTCAGTAGTATATCATAATATACCAATAATACCCCGCATAAGACCCCACATTTCAAGTGGCCTGTTATCTTGCATATTTCATTAGGCTATAGCCTATATATATCTAACATACCTATGGTAGTCTATAATGTATAAACGATCAATGGGCAATGTATCTGAATTCTTCAGGCATGTGTAACGTTAGTTTGTTCTGTATTATGAAGTATTGGCCACAGGGGGGCAGTGTTGTGTGATGTTGAACAAAATGAAGACGAAGTTGGAAAAACAGAGCTGTGAATGTCGCTGTTTTAAGTATCTTCTGTAGCCTCTATATCACTTTATTTATGACCTGTTTAACAGTTTGTTTAAACATTTCATTTCGCCAATTGCATCACCTTGTGCGAGGCTACACATGTAGCCTATAGGCGTCTTGGTTACAGTTTTCATAAAAGTTCACAAAATGCTCAATCCTTAAATGTTGACACTGATAGCATGCAACTATATGTTTCAAATACCTCTCTGTGTGTGTGTGTGTGTGTGTGTGCGTGCGCGTGCGCGTGCGAGCGCGCCCGTGCATGCTTATGTGTGTGTGTCCTTCCTTGTGGTCTCTGGTGGGTAGAATAATGTTGCCAGATTATCATATCATTACCATATAATTTCCATGTTATTATCATACGTCTGTCTGCCTGCCTGCGTGTGTGTGTGTGTGTGTGTGTGTGTGTGTGTGTGCGTGGGTGTGTGTGTGTGTGTGTGTGTGTGTGTGTGTCTGTGCGTGCGTGCGCATGTTTGTGTGTGTGTGTGTGTGTGTGTGTGTCTGTGTGTACTCTGTATCCGATCATCAACTGTCTCTCTTTGTTT